>JAJLVY010000062.1:0-29652 GCA_030570475.1 Liangdongia dendrica
GTTTCCAAAGTTATCATGATGTGAAGTATCAGGATGATGGTTTGACAAAACCAAGTTTGATTAGTGATTGGCTGTTTTTTGGTGATAGAATGTCCAGAACTGCATTTGAATCTACAGGGGATTTAAGTTATTACACCACACAAGTTGCCTTGCAGTTTTTCAATCTATTTAGTGATTCATATAACAGAGAATCTTTGAAAGTTAGATCTGATTATGAGGTGAGTATGAAATTATATTCCCTTAAGAGACATACTAACTTGTTTATTTCTAGTATTTTGAAAGAAAGAAGCACAACTTAAATCTTTTAAAATCAATATTTAACCACATATCAGTCCATGCAAGAGAACAATTGAAACTTGATAACTTGTCAGTGGAAGTGTTGCCATACTTGGACTATATTATCACACCTTCTTTGAAATCACCAAGAAAATTTGATGCAAATGATTTGAAAAAAGTTCATAATATTATTGACGTGATTAATGGGTTTCATTTTAAAATCCAAAAGGGCAAAGATGAAGGTTATAACGAGATCTTCAACATATTTCCGTGAGTTTACTGAATCTAAAACCAAAGAATTCAAAACATATAGATTTACTAACCTTCTATATATTTAGTGATCTCAGCTCTATTTCGAAATTTGATGAGAATTCTAAAAGGAAGGAAATCATGACAAGATCGGCCATATATCCATACATTCAAAATGAGATGGAACTACAAAAAGCTAAGAAGAGAGCATTCTCACAAATAGATGAAGGGGGAAGTTTAGAAAAGAACAAAGCTGATTTTGGCGCTTTGAAGGTTCAATATGATGCTATTGCTGCGAATGAGGAAAGGAATAAGAAACAAAAGACAACTGATACAAAGATTTGGGTGAAATATCACGAAGGGTTTTCCAATGCTGTTAGAAAGACCGTGAAATGGAAGAACTTATGGTCAACTGTCTAAAGAACCCATTACAATTACTACCATTGAATGTGAATATTGTCACATTTATTTCATATTAAATTTTTGCATCTAAATACTTGAGTATTGTTCAAAATGTATTCAGCCTCTCTTTTACCACTGCTCCATGCTCCATGGACACACCCAGTACCTTCCAAAATAGTATGTTCACCTGCAAATCTAACGTTACCAAACCCGTTCTCCATAGCAATAATCAAATCTGTTGGATCATTCCCTGGATGGCAGGCACTGTATGCGCCTCTTTGATAAGGGTCAATAGTCCAGTTGGTGGTGAATACATTTTTTGGCGATGGAATCTCCTTCTTTTGGCAAATGACTTGCAAGTATGGCTTTGTAAATTCCCAAGCTTTATCAGGGTTTGCTTCCAAGTAGTTGGTTAGTGGAGATTGCGTTAGGATCGCTAGTGAAGGTGTACCAAAATCAGCTGCGAGGTTTAAAAACAATAATGGATATTCCCATGGGCAAGGGGTACCTGTAATAGGGTAGTATGAAACCTTTTCATCATTAATAATGCTTTCATAGAATCCTTTTGGAGCATCAGCCAGCAGTAAGAATCTTTCGGAATCTAATGGCCAAAATGCCTCATCAAACTCTAAAACAACTTTACCCAAGGCACCATAACTCATATTGGATAGGGCATTTTGGATGTTCTTTGGCAGCTCTGGGGTGAAAGTGATTGCACCTGTCTCTCCTTGTGATAATTGTAGAATAGATTGTGGAACAGTGACAATAGCGTAATCACCTTTATAAACTTCACCAGTTGTGGTTGTGACTTCAACTTTAGACTTGCGATCTGTCCTAACAATTTCCTTCACAACAGTACTTGTCTTCACCTTCTGACATGGAATTTGTCCAACATGTCTATTGAGCAGTGTATCATAATTTCTAGCCATTGCATCTCTACCCGCATGGTCCAATTGAGCGTACTTGGCACTTAATTGTGTAACGTGAATACCATGCCATAACTCCAAGCCTCTAATAGACTCCAAAGCATGTGTAATTTGTTCCTTTGACAACAAATGTTTTCTTTCTTTTAAATATTGAATAACAAGATCAGACAGGGGCTTATCTTGGTAATGCTCCTTAAAACTTTCTATTTCAATGTATTTTTGAATCTCAGTATGGATAGGATCAATTTTCAAATTTGGAGAAACAACACCATTACGATCCAATACTGTCAATTTACCATCATCAAAGTAAGTTGCTGTCCCAGTCTTTTCAGGCAATGCCTTTTCCTCGTCAAATAGCGGATTATCTAAGGTGTCATGGAACCACGCGGCACCCAGGTCGTACTTCCCATTTAAACCTTTAACGGTATTTAAACGACCACCAAGTCTTTCTTTTGCTTCCAACAAAACGTAATCAACACCATGCTTCTGTAATTCAACTGCTGCCTTCAAACCAGCAATACCACCACCAATAATGATGACCTTTTTAGCTTCACTCATTGGTTTAGTTGTAGTTCTAGTTGTTCTGTATTGACAAGGTTCTCTATGTGTGTAGACACCATTAAATAGCTTTTCCATCTCCCCCCCCACCCCTCACAAAATTTTATTATAAAAAAAAAAGGAACATCCAATAAAACATCAAGCCAGCCGTCAGATCAAGATAAAGACACTATTCCTCATATCAGTGCCCTCAGAGTGTATAGATTCCTTTTTCCAATATGAAAATATGATAAATTTCGTGTGGCCATTTTTTACACGGGGCTCAGTAAGCGTTGCACCACCACCAGCATATAAACCAGCTCGGTGGTCAGTAAAAAGCACATCGTACAGGAGATAACAGCCCAACCAAGAATTACTGGTCGGTGGATGTACTGATATCTAGTAAATAGTCGTACGTTTCTTGCAATTACCACATTGGTTTAAACTTTTAAGAAGATTAGAACGAATTAGGGAAAACCTCAAGCAAAGTGAACGATAACTAAAGACGTAGCGGCCAAACTAAAGAAGAAATTCTAACAGAAACAAACAGGTAAAATATACGTGAATATGTATATATATATATCCAAATACAAACATTCCAAACTACAATTCTCCATTTATCAATACATATATGTACATTTTTTGCATGCCAAACTAGAAGTCCAGCAAGCTTGTGTCTGATAATATCTCATTTGTATATACACCTAATACTTTTCTAGCCCATTCTAAACATGATTGTAATCATTTGCTAGCTTGTTGAATTCTGGAGATGTAAGCTTTGGAAATGACGTTCCAAGATCTCATATACTTTTGCAAACATTTATCAACACATTGCTATAAAAATTGTTAATAAATATAATAAAATGTAAACAAATGGTCTTATTACTTCATCACCATTCGCATATGGTGCACTTAGGCATTGTTCAAAACAGTTATCAGTCATCTTGTTCACCAACTCAGTTGCATTAGCAACAGCCAACTCTTGACTAATTTGTTGTTTTAGTTCAGTAGTAACCTTGGAAGAGGATGGAACAGAAGTGGAAGTCACTGGAGTCGAGCTACCAGAGCCACCAAACAAAGAAGATAAAGCCATTTTGTGATTATATTTGTAAAGTGATAGCTATTCTTCTCTGTATCTTCACCATCTTTGAAAGAATATTTTGAAAAAAAGTCGTGGCCGGAAACAGGAAACTCGGTTAAGCCACTAACTACTAGTCGATGGTTATACGGACCAAGATAAAATTACATTGCACGTTGAAAGTTCTTTATTTCACCATCTGAGTATGTTTAACATTGAGGTGCATTTCAATATATGAATCTATGAACACAGCCCATGAAAAGAGCGGTTCAATTTGTCTAATAGACTGAAACACACTCTCATATATAAAAACTCTTAACGGAGAAACTACAGAACATAATAATAGAAAACCATGCAATATAAACCATAACCATAACTATAAACGAAATCATAATGTAGAAAAAATATGCAAAAAACCAAACAGTATAAAAGTTAAAAATAATCCAAACCTCCCAAATATCCATGACACATTTTAAGAATGTGTGCGTGTGTATGTGCCAGGAAACCATTCATTCTCACATGAACAATAGAACATTCAAGGTAATAATGGCACTGATCATGATTGCCTTCATACCAGTAGAACTGATTGATTCAGAGTAAATAATGTTTGACAACCCACTACTAGTTTCCTTTAGCTGGTGAGTGGAACTTGTATGCGAGCTATTTGTATTAGCGTCTTCATCCAAGGCTCCGATGTCATTATCCTCGCTACCAGATTTTGAGGTGGAAGTAGTTTTTGAAGTTTCCAATGTAGTCCGAATTGTCGATAATGAAGTGGAACCTGAGTCAATGGATCTGGTTACTATTTGACTAGAACTACCAGGGGAGTAAACAGAAGAAACTCTGGAAATGGAACTAGACAAGCCATCATCATGACTTTCTGTAGCCGAGGATGTAGAATTATCCTCATCCATAGTACTTGAAGATGACTCAGACGAAACGGCAGATGAGATGGAAGATGAGGAATGGGATGCAGCTGATATCTCGTTACCAGCGACTAAAGTATCAAACTCTTTAGTAGCATCACTGACTCTGCCATTAATGGTACCATCCACAGCCTTGATAGAAGTCCATGAACCAGACTGATCAGTGTAAACGTATTCGGAACCAGTAGAGTAATCGGAAACAACAACTCTTTCAACATACATGGAAAATGGAGCTTGGGAGTAATCTGTAGCACCACCTGCCCATTGGATAGTACCAGGCTCATTGGTTGAATCACCACCAGCCCAGAGACCAACCATGACATACATTGGAGATTGTGGATAACCATCAGCTGAATCATTACTCAAAGTTCTAATAGGATTACCATCAATGTACCACGTCAACTTATCCATGGCCCAGTCAATGGTGTAATTGTGATACTTGGTTTGTGGGCTATCAACAGAATGATATTGACCTCTATCATATGTAGTTGTGTTACCCTTGGAGAAGAAGTTTGTTTGAACTTGAGTAATATCACCACCCAGCCATTCTAAATCAACCTCATCCAAATCATCACTTTGCAAGTAGAATGACGACACAATACCAGTACCATTGGCAGCTTTCAAAATAACCTCCAGTTTACCGTACATAAGGTAGAAATTAGATTTCAAACTTGGGTTATCAAATCTCTTGGCTAAGGTCAACTTCAACCCTTCATCAGTGTAATAAACTTCATTTTCTGTGCTTGTGATCTTGAACCAGTCCGACTCTTGTGTGAAATCTTCAGCAAATGATGTTGCTAGTGCCTTATTTGGAGCGCAGGCAGTTGCCAACAATGGGTTACAAGTAGAACTTGGTTGTGCAGAAGTCAACGATGATAGTGTCGCTAGTGTGGCAACAGCGAATGTCTTCTTTAGTGAAACCATCTTGCAATAGTATTGTATAAAGGTATATATTTCTGTATAAGAACGATCAATGTATTTTCAATAATCCTGTGTTCCTCGTACTTCGAGATATATGTGAGGACAACAATGATTGATCTATAGTATCAGTTGGTGTGGTGTGTTTTGTGTCTCTTCCTCTCGAAACTAAAATGCCACAAAAGTGTAGCTTCGTGTAACTTCTTGGTAGATCTTCGAACGTTTGTGAAATATGTTCGTGTGAGCATCTATGATGTGGACAAACTACCTTTGTGTCGGTTATATATATAGATCTCCAAAGGAGGCACATTCTTGCATGCTTGTACAAAGATGGCTGGTTGTCTCTACACGCTTCTATTTTTAGAACGGACCTGCAACAATAGGATGCGTTTGTCTGCATAAACGAGATCAGGTAGGGGACACACCGGACATGGATGGAGGATGTAATGAACACTGCCCTCCAAATCTTGTTCCCAGTCATTCATTCAATGTGGTTTCATAATTGGCACAAGAACATGACTATACTGTGTAGAATTCCCTCTTTGGATGCGCTTTGACCGTTTTGGACGGATATGTTTTTTTGTAGGGACTATGCTCAGAAAACCCCTTTCAAGTACAATGGTCAAAACTTCCACGCTTCCACGCTTCCTCTATCCTTCTGATACCTCACTAGGTTCACATTTGATCATTCTAGATCTCATATAGCCCCTTTACTTTAAACTTAGTTGCTTTGACTTCACAAACTACGGAATGAGGTTACTTAAAACCAAAACCAAACCAGACAATATTATTAAATCGAGCTACAAGCCTTCAAAGTCATTGAGTATATCATGTTTGAATGAGTCATTAATTACTCCGCCACCCCCCAACCTTTGGAGCAGAATGTGTCTTACTATTGTTTACTATTTTTTTTTTTGTTTGCTTTTTTTCCAACCAGGACACAAAACCAATTGACCACAACAACCAACTCTTGTCACCACAAATAATATAGTCTTTTGAAATGGTGAAATGACCAGAGCACTATATTACTTGATGTGCTGCGGTTCGTACTGTTACACCCATAATATCCATCATGTCAAATTTGTTAAATAATGCACAAAACAATACATCCTTTGAATCAACAAGTCACAACCAGACATTCTTTTATTTATTGAATTTTCTAAACACATCAAGATCTGGTGCTGCTCAGAAGTCTGCTGGTGTATCATTACAAACATTCTTATCATCGTTGGTATTGTCTTTGTTGTTTTGTACTACTCAAGTCATTATATTCAGTTTATTGAGGTGTAAGTTGAAAAGCGTCTATCAACCAAATTGTTACTATGTTGCAGATGAAGAAAAGCTACCACCTTTAGGGGATGGGCTTTTCAGTTGGGTGTTACCTGTTCTATTGGATCCTATCAAGAATTATTTGAAGTATGGATTAGATTCTTACTTCTTTTTAAGATATTTGGCACTTTTGCTGGTGATGTTCACTGGGTTAGGGATTGTCAATATTACAGTACTCATCCCGGTTAATATGTCTTCAGGGTATGATAGTTACACCACTTTTGATATCCTAGCATATACAAATGGTACAAGACCCAAGGTTTCTGGGTTAGATAGACTTTCAATGTCTAATATTGCACCAAAGTTCACTGAAAGATTGAGCATCCATTTAACAATGGCCATAATTTCCATTATTTGGTTTCATGCTTTGATGATTGTTGAATTGAATAATTTTATAAAGATTAGAAATCAATATTTAACGAACCATAATCCTTCTACAAATCAAAAGCAGATTGCGCCAGGTGTTCGTGATTTTTCAAACACACTTTTCATTGACAATATCCCAACCAAATATCTCGATAAACCTGAATTAGAACAGTTGCTCTCAAAAGTTTGTGGGAATAAGATTAGAAACATATGGTATGTGTATGATTATAGGGAGTTGCAAAGCCTCTATGAAACCAATGTTGAATTGATTGAAAAGGTTGAAAAGTTGGAAACCAACATTATATTGCAAAGGAACTTCGAACAATTTCCTGATATCAGTACGGGGTCGCTTCATAATAAGGTGTTGTTGTGGACTGGTAATCTAGAGTTTCTTCAGGTTAAATTCATTTATAAGATTATTCCTGTTGTAAAAGTTATTGATAAAAGAGTGAAATTGAGACGTTGCATTGATGCCTATATACACAATCAGCATCAATTGGAAACAAGAAGAAAAAGGTTACTGTTGAGAGAAACTGGGCCCATGCATGATCACAAATGTAACAAAGCATTCATTCAGTTTGAAGATAATTTTCAAGTACAACTTATTGACCAGATCCAACTATCCGATAAAATCAACCAATTGAACAAGACTATTGTCTACATCAATCCAAAGGATATTATATGGGAGAACATGAACACACAAAGTAACATGTTGGTTTTCTTGAGATCCATAATTGCAAATATGGTAGGGTCATTGGTTATTCTTTTATGGGTTATTCCAGTTGCATTTATTGGATTGGTTTCTCAGTTGCCATATCTAACAGTATTGATTCCATTTCTTTCGTGGTTAAACTTATTACCAGAATATATCACAGATGTTATATCAAATATTCTATCTGTGATTCTTTTGATGTGTCTTGCTGAAACAGTTCCCCTTATATTTAGATGGTTAGAAAAGATGAAATGTAAAAAGACCAAGAGTGAGATTGAAATGAGTGTTCAGTCCTGGATGTTTATTTTTTTATTCATTCACCTCTTTATGGTTGTCACCATATCATCTGGATTGACTGTTGTATTAGAAAAGTTGGTCAACAATCCAGTATCAATTCCTCACTTATTCGCAACAAACTTGCCAAAATGTTCAAACTTCTTCTTTTCATATATGATGATTAGGGGGTTTTCATATTCAGGTAATAACTTGTTACAGAGTTATCTTCTTGCTAAAAAGATATTTGTCGGTTCTTTAAGAGACTTTACACCTAGATTAAAGTTTAAGAGATTTGTTTCTTTGCCAGCCTATAAATGGGGCTCCATATACCCTACATTTTCAGTTTTGGGTTCTATTGGGATAGTTTATTGTATTGTTTCGCCATTGATAATTTTGTTTTGTTGTGTTTGCTTTCTATTGGTTTTCATTTCATTTAAATACTCCTTGAAGTATGAATATGAGTTTCATAATTCTACAGAAAACTTCGGGAAGATGTATCCAAAAGCATTATTCCAACTATACTCTGGTGTATACTTCATGGAGATTTGTTTAATTGGGTTATTTGCATTAGCAAGAGATGATCACAATGAAGCCAATTGTTTGTACCATGCTTTGTTAACATTTTTACTATTGATTCTAACTGCTGCGGGGCAAGTTGAATTGAAGAAGAGATTTAATGGATTATTAAGAACCAATATCCCTTTAACGAAATATAACCCTAAAATAGAATCACTAATGGATAAAGAAGCAAGCCAAACCACACAGGAAGAAAATATCATTGAAGCCGAAGAGGATCACCAAATAGATTTAGAGAATAATAAAGACACAATATTAAACGATACATTTTATAGAGAATGTTTCCAACAAACAAAACACATCGTGTGGCTTCCAAAAGACCTCTCCGGTACTTCTGACGAGCAAATTGCGTACTTGAGAGATGTCGGGGTTGATTGTTCAAATGAGAATTGTGGAATGACTGCTAAAGGTGATATTGTTTTATACAACTGTCCACCAGACTATATAGTATGAAATACAATGTATGTTAAAATCTGTATGTTAAAATCTGTATGGAACATCGTATCGTTTTGTATATAAATATTTCATGAATGTTCAGATTGCAGATCATCTTGATCATTGACGGGCTCTCTGACATTCTTCCTTCTTGGCCATAAACTTGGTAGTCGTATTACTTGGAATCTTGGTTCAACACATCTTTCAATAAACCATCTCTTCAGTTGGTTTTCAATCAAATTACCAATCTTTGGCACATTTTCAAGTTTTGATCTAGATCCGATCAACGATTTAATACTAAAGTTCAATCTAAAATCAGGAGCAAATGAAAACATTAAAGCAGTACCGTTACCTTGATGGTCCTTTAGAAAATCGTCACCTTCACCAATTGAGATTAGAGAAACAGTCAAGCAAGCACTAAATCTAACTATCGATACACTCAACTGCACAGGTAGTATTGCAGACAATGGTTTAGGCTTATTCAGCAAGAGGTTTGTTTCTATACCCAGTGTCAAAGTATCTGACAAGTCAACATCAATCTTTGCCTGTAGGTTATTCACATTTAATGGGTTCTTTTTGATACGACAGTTTGAAAAGATTGGATAGTCATCACCAATGTCTAATTCTGTGATTTTAATCTTGTCCAAGTAGTCAGGTAGCTCAGAGTTCTCCAGAAAATCGTTCAGTGAGTTGACGATGTTGTCAGACATTAACGCTTCTTGTCTGAATTGATTTATTGTTTGAGCAACCAACACATTGAACCAGTCCAATGTTTCTGGAGAGTGGGTTTCAACATTGTAGTAGGTCTTTTCCAAGATTGAATTGATGGAGACATTCAGAGAGTCACCATCACCATTCAATGAGCCAGCATTAGCCAAGTTACCAATCTCCTTGTTTTTCAAAATTGGACCTTTCTTAAGATCTTTAAGATTATCACTTGATGACTTGGCCTCGCTAAAAACAAAGAACTTTATGAAGAACACCATGACAATAATGACGCTGAACTGGCCCGAGATAAACCCTTGCATGAATGACCAGCTGGATGGATGTACTTGTGCAGCTGCCTGTAGTTGTAGTTGGTGCTGTAAATGATAGGGCAGAGCTTTGTTGAGGTACTCATCGAGAGTTATTAATGTTGACTGTGCATCCTGTTCAATAACCACAGTTGTGCTTGTAGATACCGGTTCCTCTACCGTACTCAGTTCTGTCATCTCTATTATATGATTTATGATTGACCTTCAGTTGACCTAGTGTCTCCTTTTTTGGGGGGTGTCTCTTTATACTATCTCTCTCTTTCTCTTTCTTTCTCTCTCTCTCTCTCTCTCTCTCTCTAGTTCACTTTTTTTTTGATATCCTGCCCACCTGAGTAGTGGTACACTGAATTAACAGAAATAGAATGGAATGGAGTCACTCCCAGAGTCACTCTACTTTTTTTTTATGATACGGTGTATATTATATTTAACTATATAATTATGTAAGATTGGTTAGGTAATATTTAGGAATGAGCTAACTGTCCTCCTTGGATTGTTCTTTTTATCCTTGCAGGAACTGCCACTCCATAAATCTGCATACCCAATAGCATCCTTTGGTGAAGGGGTTACTCTACACTCTACAAACTACAGTTAGATTGTTTCTCTTTCTGCTCCATTATATACCCCCTTTCCCCTTCAAAAAACCGCCAGTGTGACTTCTGCCTATCTATCCCTGGAAATATATTATCAAATCAGGTCTCCCTTACTCCAAGATGAAGCGGTGGCTCAATGGTAGAGCTTTCGACTCCAGTTGGAATTTCAGTGCAATCGAAGGGTTGCAGGTTCAATTCCTGTCCGTTTCATTCTTTTTCTGTATTTTTATTTTTTGCTGCTTTTCACATTTTTTTGTTATGGCCACCAGATGGCGATTCCAGCCAATCAACAAATCCGTAAACTGTTTTACATAAAAAAACTGAAAATTGGGAAAAAGAGAAAAAACAAACACAGTTCAAAGAGACTATTACCAGAATAGAACACAAGTTTTGAACCAAGACAAAATGGTATGTTGGGAAGATGCTCCGCAGCTGCAATAAATAACAGCGGTGTGTGCATGTGTGTCTGTGTGTGTGTTTGTGGCAGGAGAGCAGAAGAGACTGGAGTGATATAAAACCACAGCGGATGAAATGAGTTGGCTATTCAATACAACAAATTTGCAACGGAGGTGTGATGATTCCAGATATTGAAGGGAAATTCAATCTCCAAGATCCAAAGAGCACCACGATTGGGAAATCAGCGCTATTCTCTTGTGTGCCTGTTTAAGAATTATCACCACGTCCTTCTCCTTCTAGTCAACACATATATATACCCAGCAATCAGCTAGAGAAGCATTAACTAACCATATATTTCTAGGCTTTCTACACTACTCTATACAACACCATCTTCAAGAGAAACTCTATCTTCGTCGGTACCATCTTCTTTGGTACTTTTGCCTTCCAAGGTTTCTTTGATTCTGCTGTCACTTCCTGGTACGAAAACCACAACAAGGGTAAGTTGTGGAAGGACATCAAGGGTAAATACGTTGAAGGTGCCTCTGAGGAAGAAGAAGATGATGAATAAATAAATCACCAACATAGAACAGCACATTAGATTTATTCACAGTTTTTACAGATTCAGAAATTAAATTACATACACACACCATTCATTCACCACACACCAAAAAAAATATTTACGCCCACAAACCAACCAAAGTTAACGTTTTAAGATAATTTATTTATATTTGAGGAAAAAGAAAAGGCATATACATGATTCAGATCAATTTCCATATTGTTAATAGCATTTTATGAAGTCTATTAAGTTGTACATGAACAGGTTTTTATATAACTACTATTTTATTCAAAATAAACTTTAGAAGATTCACTCAAAACAAACACTGCCCATGAGCCCAGTGGTGTATCAAACGTACCTTATATCAATAAATAAATAAATAAATAAAAAATCATTAAATTCTATTTACAAGTTTATATATTATTAGAGTTCAAGATCCTCATCCTCATCCTCATCACCTTCATTTGCATCATGGAATACCTCATCTAGAGCATCAATATCTCTCGTATCAACGTCATAAATGTCGCCAATGCTGTCGTCATCACTGTCACGACGAGCATTCATTAATTCACCAATATTAATTGGAACACCCCTCTGGTCAAACATAACATTCTCTAGACCTGGCATAGCATCCTCGTCATCTTCAGAATCATCATCATCCTCATCATCCTCATCTTCATCAGAATCTTCATCGTCATCGACATTTATCATATTTTCATTGTCAACGAATGCATCGAACAATGGAAGGGCTGCGCCAGCATTGCCACCAGCGGCTCTCAATTCAGCAGCGTCTTGCAACAAGGTCCAAAATTGTTGTTCAAGTAAATTGCTTCTCAGAGGAACGCTTCTGCTAACAAATGCTGGGATATTACCCGTCAAGTATAGGTGATTGAAGTGCTTGTATCTGTCAATGTTCAATCTTGGGCAATGACCACCACGAACAGCCTTTTTACCAGTTTGACCATGTGAATCAACATATGGTGCTTTCGTAACCATGGTGAATTCTTGATTGGTGTTCACTGTGGAATTAGCAAACAACTTGATTTCATCGGTGTTTGGTAAAAAGAACGCACTGACTGCTGTGCCTGCACATAATGATGGTCCATTTGAGCGATGTTCATGGAACTCAGAACGACGATTGGAACCAAAGATACTGTTTTCAGGAGCTTTAAACAATTTGCACCCGCATGTCAAACAGATAGAATAATCAATTCTAGTATCACTATTCTCAACAACTTTTTGGGGTCTAAATGGGGTACTCAAGCGTCTTGGTGAACCTGTTGCTGAAGAATTGGTGGTAAAATATGATAAATCCTTTGGTAAATCAACAAGCTTAACAACACCGGGATAATTCACATAAATCGGATTCCAGTCATTGTTATCAAACTTCAAAGCTGCTTTCAACAAATCATCAAGATTTGGTAATTTCATAGAGCCTAAAATAACATCAATGATATCACCAGGCAAGTCAATGTCAAGTTCAAACTCTGGATTCAAAATCTTGTAGAAAATGGCCAAATGACGAACGTCTGGAAGTAACATCTTTCTCAACAAAGATTTGAATTTGAACTGGTTTTCGTGGAATTCTAAAGCTGGTCTCTTGGCAAAAGACTTAGAGTCCTTAACAAATTCCAAAACTTGTTTAAACATCTCTGGCTCTGTACATTCATCGCCTTGATAACCAGCAAGAAAGTTATTGAAAGTTTCATGCTTTCCACTGTTCAACAAAGTCGACAAATAACGTAGAATCTTGACACTCAAGTTCTTGATTGTAAGCTGTTGTAAATCATCATCACGGTTACTTCTAAAGTAAGATAAAACAAAACCACCCAAAAAATCCAAAGAAGTTTCATTGCTGTATTCAATATAACTTTCAGGAATCATAATTAAGCATTCAAAAACAGATTCCAAAACCTTATATGATTGTTCTGAAATTTGGTCAAGGAATTCGGATAATGCAGATTCACCATTGATTCTAGTTGATATTTCATGTTGAATAATGGTGTTGGTGAAGTATTCAATGCAAACTTTAAAATCAGTATCCAATTCTAGTGTCCGACTTACACGCAACATAGTATTGTAATTTGACCAGTAGCTTGAACTGATGATCTTTTTGTGCATTTTAGCATAACAGAATTCTCTTTTTGTACAAGTTTTTGCAATCTGGGACTCGTCAATATCCTTTTCTCGAATCATAACAGGAACATAGACATTATTCAATGTCTTGCATAAAGGACAATTGAATACTGGAGCTTGCAACTTGTTTCTTGCCATATGTTCACGCAAGCACTTGAAATGCATACCATGGTTACAGGATGTAAACACCTTCTTCGTGAATCCACGTGCCTTAAGTGGGTAACCAAATCCAACATAGTCAGAATTATCACTAATATTGTCGTCTTTCCAGTCCTTGAATGCTCTCACCAAGTGCGTTGCATCACCCGAAAATTTTATCTTTCTAAAGACATCCGAGCCAGTTAACAACATTGGAACACCAAATAATTCATCGTGTGTTTCTGGTAATTGACACAAAACGCATTGTCTTCGTCCATTAATCGAAGCATCTTGGTCAATATCCATTTCATCCTCCTTGGTGATGTCATTTTTTTCAATAAACAATTTCTGTTTCTTTGACATTGCAGCCATAATCTTCTTTTGGCGTTGCTTGGCTAGTTTACGTTTATTCTCTGACGATTCATCAGCCTTGGTAGCTGCATCACTTTTCTTCTTCTGTTCATAGTTCAATACCTCAGACTCTGGGAACGCACTCTTTAACGTGTCAAAAACATATTCTTTTTCCTTGTTAATCAACAGTTCTAATAGAACATCTGCTTTTTCAACAGTGTGAGACGAAAACTTTTCACATTTGATAATTGAGAATAAAGATTCACAAATTGGGAATTTCATAAATAGTTGTAAAGAGGCGTCTTTTCCATTTGCTTGTTCATCATCAATGATCGCAGCATGTATCAAATGCAACACTTGTGGAACATAGAATTCATTCTCCCTTTCAATAGCAACTTCCAACAATTTAAAAACAAACTTCATAAATTCCTTGGTTCTAGTAAAGTTACCCAACTCTTTAAAAGCTGGAACATTTTTGAAATGTGGGCCAATCACTGCATCTTTAGACTTGTTAGAATTGTTGATAATGGCAGAGATATTATCTTGGTAATCCTTTGATTGAGATAAGAAAGACATTGGATCAATTTCCTTATAATATTTCAATTTCAATTTGTATAACCCATCGTCATTCAAACCCTTTGGTGGCATGAATGTTGCAACTTCTTCCAAAGCTCTGTTTGCAGTTTCATTGAAGTCCATGCCATCCAACTTTGATTCTTCCAAAGCTTCACCAATGTCTGCAAAGGTCAAAGGAGCATGATATAACAAGTGAATAAATAATTCCTTGTAGTACTCAAAACGCTCATCCTGCTTTTCCTCGTGATGGACAAACTTTCTTCTTTCAGTCAACAAAGTGTACAAGAAACAAACCAAACTTTCGGCAATAATAAAAACTCTATCGGAGTAAACAGTTGATTCAAAGCTTTCAGCGTTACTAAACCAATCAGAGAATTCAAAACGATCGATGATGTTCAAAAAGACACGTTCTGGATCATCAAACAATAGACAAATCTGCACCATCTTGATATCATTGTAGTAGAAAGAGTCGCTGTAGACAGCTTTGACTCGGTAGATGCCTGATTGACTGAGGACATTTGTACCATTTCTAACCCACATCTGAGAATTAACTTGAATGCTCAACACAATACTTCTCAACGACACATCTGCAATTTCCAAAAACTTAGTAGTTTTAATAAAATTTTTGATATCATCTGTATTCTGTGTGTATTTCAATATGATTTTGGAAAAGAAAGAATTCATTGGATACAAGAATGCAACAGGTTCTTTGGAGATCTTGAAATCCACAATTTCGTACCCTTTGACGGTTTTCATTCTGGTCCGGCGTTGTTCTAACATTTTTCCCATTACATAGATCCAACTTTTGTAGATATAGTCATACATCTCCAAGTCATATTTCTTTGTAAGACTAAACCCATCAATTATTCTCATAACGTCAAAAGCAACATTAAAATATTCAACAAAACTGAAATCTTCATTTGTGACATGTTCTCCTGTCTTTCTTTGAATTTTCCAGTTACCATCAAATAATCTAATCAACGAGCAGAGAAGCATTACATCTGCTTGACTAGCACTCATTTGATATGTCTTTTCAAAAAGCGTTGCAAGATCGAAAATAGCTCGATGCAATCCAGCTTTAACTTTACCACTGGTATCCTTGCTCACCCTGTATGTATGGTACTTCAATTCATCATCAACAACTCTGGAACATGATTCAGCAAAGTCCAATGCTGGTGTTAGAACACGACCAATGACATCTTTTGCAACAGCTCTTTTTGCATTTGAAGGACAGGTAAACAACTGTGTAGATGATTCATTTAAGAAGTTCAAATGTGCTTCCCTATCCAACTTGTAAAGGTTTTTAAATAAAATATCATAGTCTCTCATTATTCGTTCACCAGAAATATCTTTGTACCACCCACTTGACACTATTGGTGGAATAATGACTTTGTGAAATTTCTGTCTTAGACTTTTCCAAAATCTAATATCTAGGAAAAATAAATGCAAAGACCTTAGGTAAAAAAATTCCACATTTGAATGCAGTTGTACAACAGTTTTATATGAGGAGTCTAATTTTGGCACGAGTACATTCTCGTCTTCGTCTTCTGTCTCTTCATAACAGTGCTGTATAACTGTTGCATACGTTATTGCAGGGCACTTGAAATCAGGTGTTAGTAGACCAGTATACTCTCCATGAAATGTACTTTGTCTCGAACTCCAATATGATGGTCTGAATTCTTCATGCTTAAATTGGACAGAACAAATGGTCTCAGCAAAGACTGACAATGAAAGCTGTTGAAAAGCGATATTAGAAGACTTGTGGGTCATTTCAAAGAAGTCCAAAAGGGTTGCTATCAATTCCTGTCTGTAAAAATGTTTTGCTCTGGTGATTGTTGCAGTCAATCCACTCTCCTCTATACATAGGAATGCATTAATCAAGTCACTATCTAATTCTGACTTTCTCATCAGGATTGTTCTACCATTGATGTTAACCTCCTCTGCCACCTTCTTGGCTTGTTGTTTATTCTTTTTAGATGCTGCTGTGATTGCACTTTCAGCTTGGCGAAAGTTGTGAAATTCATCGTTCCAAATGATAACCAAATAGTCACCAGAAGTAGGTTCTTGGTGATGGTAAATGTCAGGATCAAATGGCTCGTTATCCAACTCTGATTTAATGGCATTTATCATGGAATTTCTTGTTAATGACTTTAAATGTTTTCTAACAGCTGGTAAAATCTGGTCTTCTTGGGACATGACTTGGATTATAAAGTCCAAACAGACTTTAAACACGTCGTAAACTGAATAAGCAAAAGCTTCACCCAAATCTTTCTCGAAAGCTGAAGTTTCAATGCCAATGTTTGCTTTACAGTGCAATTCTTTAGTCCAAGCCTCATGGTCACCACAGTCACATATACCACTTGACGATGATGCAACAGATGCGGTAACTTGATGGTCAACATGGTCTTCTGGGTTAAAACAGTGCACGCATAACACACAAGTATCGTCAAACCCACAATCATGACAACGATAAATTGGCTCCCCAGTCTTGAAGCTTCTCCCACATGATCTGCCTATGTGGCAACACGACTCTTTCTTTTCCTTGTAGAAGTAGGCATTCTCCGCTGGAGTGGAGTACTGTAGTTTTTCTATATCCTGCCATGTCTTTGGGAGCTTCTGAGGGTCCATATCTGGGAAAATCTTGTCATAGTGCTTCCCTTCATCACTGATCGCAAAGTACAGCGCAGAAAGTATGTAGTTCTTGGTAACCTCGCTGACTGTTGGGATGATAGTACTCATAGTGCTCGCTAGTATCGTACGCAACTTTTCGGCAGAAGGTCCAAGAGGACGCATCATTCTTGGGTCACACATATTGGCAGTGGATAAGTGTCTGCTGTGTCGCCTGTTCTGTTCTTCTTTCTTCGGCAACTTGGAGAGGCCTTTCTTTTCTTCCTGCTGAGCTGAAGGTTTGTTTTGTTGCTCCAAATTTTTGGTGATGCTTTTGCCATCGGCGGTTGGCGCAACAAAATGACAAATTCAACCAAACCATTTAATCAGTTGTTGTGCTACCATCGCTAGGCTGTTACCATCGTTGTACCATTGTTATTGCTATCGTGCTGGAGGTATGACAGAAATCCTAGAGAGACAACTGCGTGTCTACTTTGCACAGCTCCCAGGGCGCCACGGGTTTGAGTTTGGCGAGGAGGTGAAGCTTGAGGTGAGAAGAGCCCTCTACTTTGCTGCTGCAAACAATGGCCAGCATATGGCCTCCTTCTTTCCAGGCATAAACACTGGTGTGTTTCTAACTTCATGGGAATCTGTGCTACAGGCCCCGCAACCAGGCAAGCATCCGGCAAGCCAGGACTTTTACTTGAAGAGACTCGCAACTACAGACTTTTCACATCCAAATAGATCCTGTGGTCACAAACTACTAAAAGGGGAGCCTGTCTACAGATGTATCACTTGTGGGGTCGATGAGCATGTCGGATTGTGTGCCCATTGCTTTGATCCCAAGGAACATGAAGGGCATGACGTGTTGGTTAGCACTTGCCTCAGAGACAATGGTGGGCTTTGTGACTGCGGAAACCCAGACGCCTGGAAGATCAAGTTCCACTGCAAGCACCTTGGTAATGTTAAAGAAACACCATTGTCTGAAATACCAGAAAGTTTACAGCAGTCTGTGTCTACTGTGCTTACGGTAGTTATGGATTACATCTTGGACGTCATGTCTGTATCATCTCCAACAAACTTGAAAACCAAAACAACTCGCCCATTAGCAACACCTCCAAATACAGATTTACTCATTGAAAAATACATTGTCCCAGAAGAGTCATGTAAAAAGGAATATTTGTTACTTTACAATGACCAAAATAGACAATTTCGTGATGCCGTCCAGAGGGTTTCATGCACTACAAACAAAGTTTTGGATTTTGCTCTAATGGTTGCAGATGAAGTTAATTTAAATGGTAGAGCTAAAGTGGCTAGTTCAACAAATAACTTGGAATTACAAGCTCAACAAGCAGTATTAGAAGCTACGGGATTACCAACTTCAATTAGAAATGCTCGTGATGTCTTTCGTGAAGAAGTGTGTGCAGAAATTGTGAAATGGTTAAATGACATTACAACTGGTCCAGTGCTTGGGAATCATAATTTCATCAGAGACACATTATCAAGAGTTTTGTGCTCGCCATGGGATTGTGGTGTTTCTTTAAGCTCGGGTGATATTTCTCCAGGTTCCTTAGATAAAGGTAAAATCCCAAATATCAGAGCATTTTCAAATCATTCTCCAGTCTCTCCAATTTCTGAACATTGGAAAGTTGATGTTAAACCATGGAATGTCGATATACGGACTGCCCAAGAGTGCGATTATGATGTGAATTTTTCGGCTGTCGGGGAACGCCAGGTTTCATTCTTTGGTTCAAGATTTCAGTACCTTCTATACTTTGATATCAGACTATGGAAAAGTATCAGAGTGGATATTCACAATTTGATAAACTGTGTTATTACTGCAAGTTATAAATACCGTTCATTGGCTTGTTGTCAATATGTTGACATATACACCTCTCTATTGGAACTGTTTTTGAGATTTGACAGAGAACCAGAATACAGTTGTATGACAAGTTTAACATCACAAATACTGACACCAAAGACAAATGCAACTATAATTGTGGAACATGGTGATTTGACAAAGTTGTTGGCAGCTGCATTCGGGTATATGACTTGTTTATGGATCACAAGGCCTTGTGATGTGGACCCATCAAGAGAACTACCTTCAGGTTGCTTCAAAAATAGAAAAGTTGGACAAGTCTTCTTTGATATTTGCTGCATATTATCCAAAACTTTATCTTTTGAAAATGTCTTGTGTCCATCTTTTATAAATCAGATCTGTGATATATTACAACTTTTCCAAGGTAGACCTGTCATCAAGAGAGAAGCTTTGGAACACGTTGAGTATGAAAATAATGACTATGGGTTGCAGTTCAACATATATTCAGTTATTTCTTCATTATCTGAGATGGTTGCTAAATGCTTTATGAAGTCAAATAACAAAGTACACCATGATTTAATCATTCTTGCTTTGGATAGACTATACCAGGCGCATACAAATCTAAATAAAATTGGCAATGAAGAAAATGACATTGAGAACGTGGAATTTGAAACACTTTACAGTTTGGAAGGTCCACAGCAAGTTGCCCAGTACCAAGTGCACAACATGAAGGTTAGTTTTCTTCATCCAATGCATGCGTTCTTAACCTGGATTGTTCAATACTCTGAATTAGAATCTTTGAACTTGTCTAAATTTAATGAACATGAGAAGAGTTTGTTGTCTGTTTACTTGACGGAGTATCCTTTAAGAGTCATTGTCATGTTATCCCAAATAAAAATTGGATTTTGGGTAAGAAATGGGTTTAGTATTAGATCTCAACTCCATATTTATAAGAGCAGTGGTATCAGGGAATCTGGATTCAAGCGTGATTTGTTCATGATGCAACTCATGGCTAGTGTTACTGACCCAAAGTTTTTCTTGATGTCTATCTTTAGCAGATGGTCATTGCTACCTTGGTTAAAGGAGGATTTTCTGAACCATAATGATTATGATGAAGCAACACTTACTCTTATTGTGGAGGAATGCATCTTTATGTTTATAAATTTGCTTTCTGAAACTTCATACTTACTGGACCCTCAACATATGATTCAGAATAGAATAGCAAAGGAGATTATCCATGCTTTGTGCTTTGGTCCCTTAAGTTTTTCTAAATTGTGTTCAGAGATTCCAGACTTTCTAGTGCATGAAAAGCTGTTTGATATTGTGTTGAAAAGGGTTACTGATTACACTCCTCCAAAAGGTCCAAATGGTACAGGTTCATATAAATTGAAAGAGAAATATTTTGGCCAAATAGACCCATACTATGTTCACTACACTTCTAATAAAAGGGAAGAAGCTGAAAAAATGTTGAAGGAAAGAATGTCGAAACAGTTGGGTATCAATATTAACCAAACATATATCAAACCATTAGTGACTTGTTTGAATGGCACACTTTTCAAAGACCTTTTCGGCTTGACTTCATCTAAAATCTTTGTTCAGTTCTTGAGAAACACTTTGAAATATGTTAACAATGAAGGTTTATCCAAAGCTGAAACCATGTTGAATTTTGCTCTACATTTGATACATATATCAGTGGAAGGCTTTGAGTTGTCTTACTCTTCCAAGTTTTGTGAAAACTTTTGGTCTGAGTTAACTGCTGACCATAATGAACCATTTTACTATGAAAGCATTGGTGCTTTATTATACAAATTTTTAAGAGATGATACATGTGTTGTGTACCATGCCAAAATTAGAGCCATATTCCAAACTTTGGCCAATAAGAATATTGCTGTTGATGGATATTTGAAAGAACAAGTTGAAAACTTTGATCCAAACATCTTATCAGATCAAGAATTATCAACTTGTAATGGCGCAGAAACTGAATTTGAACGCAAGAAAAGGTTAGCTAAGGAGAGAAGATCAAAAATTATGGCCAAGTTTAAAAAACAACAATCACAGTTTGTGCAAAAGAACCAGATTGAAGATTTGTCTGCTAGTGATATTGATATGGAAGAGAATTCTGATTCTTGGAAATACCCAGAAGAGCACTGCATTTTGTGTCAAATGCCCAAAGGATCTGAGTCTTATTTTGGTATTGTTACAAATATTGTCCCATCACACTGTTCTAGAACTGTACCATTTGACAACAAATATTGGACAATGAAGGCATTCTCAGATGCACAAACACTTGATTCACCAACCCAAATTGAGCCTAGCAAAAAATTAGAACAAACATTTAAAGATATTAAGAATTCTAAAGTAATTGGACCAGGGTTCCCAACCAACAATTGCACAAGTACTCAATTCAAGACAGTTGCATCCAGTTGTGGTCACGGTATGCATTATTCATGTTATGTTCAATACCTTTATTCCACTAGAACCAGACAAATTCAAATCACAAGAACTGTTGCTGAAGATTTTGAGAACTGTGAATTTACCTGCCCATTGTGCAAATCTTTGGGTAATGTTTTGATACCAGTCCTATGGAATAGCAACAAGAGATCTTTAAAGGAATGGTTAACCTCATCAAACAACTGGTTTAAAGGATTTGAAGATCTTGCACTTTCAGGTTTAGATAAAATTCAGAAGGTTGACAAGTTTGTCAATGAATTTGTTGACAGCATTAGAACTACCTTGAAGCCAGAATATCAATGCTTGCTCACGACTGATGATATCCCCAAAGAGTTGCAAGAGTTGTGCAAGATGGTGGATGAGAAATCTGCAGAAATTTCACAGCCTCATTTTAGGGAGTTTTTGAACAAACTGGTTACTGATACTGTGGGCTCTATCGAAATTTCCCTAAGGGGTCTACATTGTGATAAGGGTTTGGTTGTCAACCAATTGTCTACACAAAATATCTTGACTTTGAGATCACTAATCCAATTTGAAATAACAATGGTTGCATCTGCTGCTGTTAAGAATCATGTTGGTAAGACAGCATATGAGTTATCTGTTGAGGTTGGGTTTGAATTATTGGGAAAACTTATATTTTTGTCATCAGATCGTGTCTTTGAGGTCTTTGATGATATGGACTTTTTTGAGTACTATGTTTCATGCATTGGCACACCAGATATTTCACAAAACTCTATATACAGATTATGCTTTGTTGGTCATATCATTCAATGTTTGGCTACACTTCTTGCCCAGATGAAAGAGTCCTTGTTTGATAGCGCAGAATTGAGTCTGTTTGATCTACCATTAATGAAAATTAATGATGATTCTAGGCTATCAATTCTAGCTTTAGCTCGTCAACTAAGAGACAATCATCCATTGTTTGACAACTTGTCTGATGAAGTGTTTGAGAATAGTCTTTACCCTGATATTTTGTACACTATGTTGGTTCGTGCAGTAACTCCATTCTTAAGAAAGTTAGCAATATTTTCATTTGGTTCTTGCGGTGATGCCACTGAGGTTGAAATGGATTATGGATTACAATATAAGGTTGAAGCTGAT
This sequence comes from Liangdongia dendrica, assembly GCA_030570475.1. Classification (NCBI taxonomy): domain Eukaryota; kingdom Fungi; phylum Ascomycota; class Saccharomycetes; order Phaffomycetales; family Wickerhamomycetaceae; genus Liangdongia; species Liangdongia dendrica. Next base: position 22,762 of record JAJLVY010000062.1, read on the forward strand.
AGTCTGGCTGAATACTTGAATTTACCAGCAATCTCTGAGATGATTAAGTTGCTAGGTGATCATACCACCATTGAAGGAAGGGAATTTCAAGGGTTTATGAACTACATACAAACCACAGATAATGAATTAGTGTTTTCTAAATTAGAATATCCAGCCATTGTGAGATTGATTGATATTCCAAAGAGGTTGGATGATATCTTTACCAAGCTACTATATCCAAAGACTGACTACAAATCTTCAATTTCTACCGATCCTGCAATTTGTTTGCACTGTGGTCAGATTTTAGATTTACAAAAAAGTTCACAAGGTGGTGCTCAAGGTGAATGTAACGCACATTATCAGAATGAATGTATGAGTGACACTGGTATTTTTCTATTGCCGAGACACAGTTCCATGTTGCTATTACACAAGGGTATTGGTTCTTTCTATCCAGCACCATATATTGATAGTCATGGAGAGTATGATTCCGACGTCAAACAGGGCCAAATTTTAACATTGAGTGAAACCAAATATGATAAATTTATAAGACAAATGTGGCTACAGCATGACATTCCAAATGTTATTACAAGAAAGTTGGAAGGTACATTGGATATTGGTGGTTGGGAGACGTTATAGTACACAATAAAAACACATTTACATATACACACGAAGAATTAATGAAATTTGCATATTTACTTAATTGATATTAGCTACATAGTTTAATTTATTTGCATGAGATGGAATATGACGTAACAAGATTCAAAGTATTTATTTAGAATCTTCGAGCTTAGTTTCTTCCAACTTCTGACCAACAGCTTCAACTTCTTGAGCAGTATTAGCATCAGTTGGCTTTTGACCACCTGGGTAACGAGAACCCTTGTCTTTCTTAGCCTTCTTCTTCTTCTCCACTTTAATTGGAGCTGGATAACCCTTTTCTTCAGCTTCTTGGAATTCTGGGTCATTCTTGAAATCTGCGATAATTGGAGCCAATAATTCGTTGATTGCATCAGCAACACCAGATTTCAAATCCGCTGGGGCCAATTTTTCATTCTTAAAGTCTTCAACCAATTCCTTGAAAGAAGTGTATGTGATTGGACCACCAAACTTTTCTGGACGGTCAATTGGGAACTCAAACTTATCAGCAGAGCCCTTCTTCAACTCTTGAATTGGGATGATGACGTATTCGATAAAAGATAGTAGACCATTGTCTTCAACAACACCTGGTGCACAGAAGGCTGTGTTGATCTTCTTCTTCACCTGCTTTGGTTCTTCCAAAATATCAATCTTCGAGTTTGGATCGGATGCAGACATCTTACCACCTTGTGTCAAACCAGGCACCATTGGGTTCATCAAGTGGGCTCTCTTCTTGTATCCTAGAGATCCCAAGTTCTCTTCAGCTAGAACGAAAATCTTACGTTGGTCAACACCACCGAATTGGACGTCAACACCCAAGTGTTCTTCATCCAATGCTTGCATCAATGGGTAAATCAAACCACTCAACAATGGGTTGGCAACTTGCTTGACGACATCGGCACCAGCACGCTTGGCATCATTTTGAGAAACAGTGTTGGATAGTCTAAAGATATCCAAAGTGTATGCTTCCTTCAATTGGTAAGTGGAACCAACAACAAACCTCAACTTTTCAACTGGGACATTGATGGAGATCAATATAGACTTGACAACCTTCTCGTAGTACTTTGCTCTAAAGTTAACAACATCTAGTGGAGCCTTCATGTTGTCTAGGAAGGCATGCAAGTCGGCCAAAAGGACGGTGACTTCACAACCAGCCTTCAAAAAGTGGGCTAGCTTGGTCATTGGGACAAAGTAACCACAGTGTGGTCTACCAGTTGGAGCAGTACCCCAGTAAATTTTCAATGGACGCTTTTCAACTTCAAGAACGTTCTTGATGATTTGTGGGTTTAGAACTTCTTGCAAGTTCTTTGTGATTAGAGCGTATTGCTCTTCTGGGTCTGTGACTGTATCAGACATTATGTGGTTTGGAAACAGAATATAGTTGTAGAACCAAATGTATCGTTCAGAATCTGAGCTGCTTTTTTAGATATTGACTCTTCGATCATGAGTGGATTGATTGTTCAAACGGAAAAAATTTTGGGTGGTCGGTACCAGATTTACGCTGGTCAAAATGTGTCACTTTTGCTGTAGTCCACCGAGATTCTGGGCGGAGATGCGCCGTTATCGGCAGAGAACCACAAAGTTCGCGGAAGATTTTCCACGTAGTTTTCAGCACGGTACTTAATCACTAGCCTAACTAGAGTATAGATTAAATCAAATTCCTACAACTACAGGCATAGATAGATGTCAAGTTCTAAGGGGAATTGATTCTCCTCATTATTGGTTTATTAGTTTTGTTGTTGTATATATATATATATATATAGTAGAATAATTAGTGTGCACAAACTTCTTTTGTTTATGCCATTCGTTGAGTCATGTCTTCATTAGATAGAGTCTAGTTGGTTTAGACGTTTTCCTCGTTATAAAATGCCTTAAACTCGTCCGTGAGTATATCTGAGACCCAATCTAATTGAGCAACTTGTGCTGAAGTAAATCTCTTTTCTCTTCTAACCAATAGGTTCTGCACGATATATCTAGCTTCATCCCAATCTTCACCTCTCCAATTGACGTCTTTGGAGTCATTGTCAAAGTTAATCCAAGACCACTCTATTCTCGCAATTCTATGTGCAACTCTTGATCTGCGAGCTCTAATGGACTTGTTTGGAGGAGGATCAAATGGTAAACGGCCCTCCATCATTGCATATAGCAATACACCCAAAGCCCAACTATCAGTTTGTCGGCCATCATACGGTAAACCAATTAACAATTCAGGAGGAACATAATCTTCAGAGCCACATCTTGTTTTCAACAATGGATCTTCTGGGTCTATACGTCTTGATAACCCAAAATCAGTCAATGTGATCAAGGGTGTCTTGAACTCTTCCATTTTGATCAAGTCTTCCATTACATAGTTGACTAAAACATTCTCCAGCTTGATGTCTCTGTGAACGATGTTGTTTTTATGTAAATAGCAGACAGCTGTTGCTAGTTCAGCAAACATTCTTCTTATCAATCTTGGAACCAATTGAGGTCTAAACTTGGATGCCAATTCAAACAGATCCCCACCATCACAAAAGGGAGTGAACATGTAGAATTTTGATGGACTTTCATTTAATGCTAGTAATTTAATGATGGATGGGTGTTTCATAACTTTTAATAATTCAATCTCTCTTTCCAATGAACTTTCCACTCTTGTCCTAGTTTCACGATGACTCGGTAAACCAACAATTTTGACAGCAACAAAAATCAATTCTTCCGGACAGGTTGGATCCATGTTTTTACCCAAATCAACGACACTAAAAGTACCCTTTCCCAAGTCCTTGACATATTCCCATTTTCTTTGGATATTTGAATTGTCAACCCCTGTGAAAATGACCTTGTTGGAGTCCTCAACTTTGGTCTCCTGAGGAGTAGTTTTCAAAGTTTTGTCCTCTTTAGTAGTATCGTCTTCTGTTGGTTCTCTTTTCAGCCCATTGTTTTCAACTTTCAATGGTGTTGACACAACTCTATTGTTTGCAAGTGGGTTGGCAAAATGTTGTCTCAACTTTTCTGTGGTTTCGTATGCTTTTCTTTGAGGAACGTACTCAGAACTAATTCTGTTCATTGCACCATCATTATCATTGTTGTTTGATATTGTAGAAGGTCGTAGAGACAGAGAGCCGTAACTTTTTTTCGACCCACGACGACCAACACTGTTAGTGTTAAAGCTTCTCCCCACAGTGTCACCAATGACGACTGGAGAAGGTAATTCGGTGATTGAGTCAAATTCTGGTGACGTGGGTGACATATTAGAGTCTGGGAAAGACGATGGATCCTGAATCTTCAGACTTGGCGTGTTGATGTTGTTGTTATTGTTGTTAATATCACTGTCAGAATCAGTGGCAGACGGACTCTCTTGTGGGTCATCTGTTGATGTGTTTGTGGGTTGTGCATGGAACATTTTCTTCAACATATGAATCTTTCCAGATTTATGCTGTGTGTTGTTTGAAATTTCAAAAGACATTGCTGTATTGGTGGAATTGATTGTGGTTCATGAACGAAGATCGTTGTTGATTGATGCAAGTAGGAAAAAAAAAGGTAAACAAGAAACAAAAACAAGAAACAATCAAGAAAAAGGGCAAGTGAATGTAGACTCTGTTATTTATATTCCAGTGTGTGTGTGGGGGGGCTATGGATGCTGTGTTAAGCCTATGACTTTGGATTCCAGGTATAAGCAAACGAGACTTCTGGTTACAAACTTCCTCCAAGGCTTATCAAGAGCAGCAACACTTAGCTTAGCTTAGTTAAATTTTCTAATGAATGTGTTAGAGTTGCTGGATTGTTCCTTGTTCCTTGTGTGAAACGTAGTGGTTGGTGTTAATGATGTTGATGTTGATGTTGATGTTGATGTTGATGACTGTTTGCCAAAGGGGTATATGTTGTTGTTACCGCCGTGTTTTTGATGTTTTTGATGTTTTTGATTCCAAAAAAACAGAATAACGTGTGTTTTTTAGCATCGCGGGACCATAGCAGGCTGGAGATTGTGCGCTTGCTGGAATGACCTTGTGTGCATACTGGTGGATAGCAATGTACTAGTGCGTGAGGATAAATCCTTTGTATACGACTTGACTGCACAACGGAGTATTTTAAGCAGTAGAATAGCCTTGTTGTTACGATCTGCTGACTACATATGATACATGATACTTGCAACGGTGTTTTGTGATCGCAATGTCTTGAATACTTGAAGAAGATTTGTAATGGCAATGGCAGCTATGGAGGCAGGTGGTAACTATGTATAGGTGTCCCCCTGGCACTGGCTCCAGACTGGGCAAAAGTGGTATTTTTGAAGGAAAACAGAATTAAAAGAATTGCACGACAGGATTTGTGGTTAATACTATTTTTTTTAAAAAAACGATAACGTTTATTATAGATAAAAAAAAAAATAGATGGAAATTGTATAATTCGATTTTAAAGGATCACTGAGTTAAAGTCAATCAGACTAATCAGTTAATTGAGATAAAACAGTCAAGTTATGCTATAAGAGCAAAGTCCTCATGAACGATAGCAATGAAAAACACACCTATAAGGTAGAAAGTAGGAAATAATAGTAAAGAGGGGATAGAAAAAAGAAGCCACTAATTAGTTGTGAAAAAAAAACACTGGAAACAGAAGCACCCTACTCTGCTGCTACATGTTTTCTCTTTAATGCTGCAGACTACCGCAGTACCAGTTTGTGAGGCAGATAATCCTGCTCTGCTTACTGGCTACAGAGGCCATCGTTGTCGCTGCGCACTGCTGCTGTCAATCCCGCGCTTTTGGCGGCTTTTGGCAACTCGGCCAACGAGGAAACCAAAACATATTGTGTTTTCCCCCATCCGGTAATTCAGTAGTCGACTCAATACAGGTCACATGCACAATCATGTGACCTCTTGGTATGCTGCGCTAACCGTTTCTTCCTTCACGAAAAGTTAGGGCAGTTTTTGATTGGTGAAAAATCTGGCTGGCAATCATCACTACACAGCACCTTCCTCAGCGGCCAAAAAAACAACCAGCATTGTCATCAGATCATCACTATAACATCGCCAGGTTGCATACAACGTATCCAATACATATCCAATACTCCATATTTATGAACAATCACTAGATTCTGCTGCTGTTTCCTAGTCATTCTTTCCCCATTTCTCTACTTTCAGACCTTCTTTTTAATATGGAATCAACCCAACTCATAAATAACAAAAGCAATAATGATCCGCCTGAAATACCACATATTACAACAAATATCATCCCATTGTCAACCATACTTCGAAAGTTTGCCGAGTTCTCATTTGCTGAGTTATCACACATTATACAGATTCAGCCATCTGATGAAAACAAAAAGAAGAAACTGCTGGAATTGATCGTGTATCTGCGTCAAGAGTACGTCAGATTATACGTACTGACCAAGTGGTCCAAAATTTCAGCACATGATTTCAACAAACTTATAGATATATTGGCTTGGCTGAGAGAAGAAACAAATCATTTCACAAATCTAATATGGGCAACTAAATCATTGAACCAAAGTTTACTCAGTGCCAAATTGCCAAATCCTGATTTAATCACTGCATTGGAAGTGTTCACTAATGGGAGCCCAATCCTGCCCACGCATAATTTGGTGGAGTCAAAACTATCATCTAAAAAGGTTTTGCAAACCCTACAAGACTTGAACATTATCCTATACATGAAATTCGCACTGATTGAAGACATGCCAAACAATTTTAAAGATTACAAGATCCAGGATGGTAGAATAACCATTTCTACACCTGATTACCAATTCCAAATAACCGTGGTGGATGAAAACTCACCATTCTTCATGATTGATTTCAAGTTTAAACTGGAGAATTGTGAGCCAAGCCCTAAACTAATAATGGTGGCTGATGAAGCCTTGAGAACAGGTGGGTTCGTCGAGTTGCATAGATTGTTGGCAAACTACACAAACACTTTGAAGTTATACTCTATCCATAAGAAATTGAGCAAGCTCAAATACATCAAGCATATTTATCAACCAGAAAAATTCTATATTTCACTCTACTATTGGGTCAGCTCCTATGTTTTCAAAAACTCATATGTGGAAATCGGTATCAACAAGAATGGTGACATCATTTACAAGTGGTTCAAGCAAGGTGAGTTTGTTCAATCTTTTAATGATGTTGAAAATATTGAAGATCTCTTGGATGACATTTATTCCCAGCATGCAAACACTGTTCTGGAAGATATTGGTGAATTGCATGTCGGCAAGGCTGTTTTGCAAATTAACCAACTGACTGGCCACTTTTATTTCAAAAACTCTACATTGTTATTAAACAGCTTTTTGAAAAAACTAAA
>JAJLVY010000063.1:0-29528 GCA_030570475.1 Liangdongia dendrica
TGTTGTTGTTGTTGTTGTTGTTGTTGTTGTTGTTGTTGTTGTTGTTGTTGTTGTTCTGATGCTAGTTGGTGGTGGTGTTTGTTCTTCAACGTCAATATCACCTTGTTTGATCTGGTTCTCTTGGATATTGAATATCTCAGGACTTATCAACGAATCTATAGATGGCGTTTGCTCTGGCTGTTGCTGTTGCTGTGCTGGAGGCGTGGGTATCTGGAATCCATTGAATATGACGCGCTCATCTCGTTTGTTTATGCTGTTATACTTCTTCTTCTTCTCCTCCTCCTCCTGTCCAGGTACTTCCAAGTCCTCTAAAAGAGCAGAGATCCGCACTGACAACCCATTCGACAACATTATTAAGCACTCAGAAACATATGCTTCCCCCTCCCTTGCCTTTTCTTTATTTTCCTGTTAAAGGTGTTGATGTAAACAATCAATAAAGTTTATACTTCGGTTCCCGCACATAATATTGCTTAGTCATCTTTGCTTGATGAATTACTAAAGGACTGATTAGCAATGCTGATTCACTTGTTTAACTGCCTATATAAAGAGGAGCTAGTCATTCAATTGGTATCCTCTCAGCACAGATAGCATAGATATATATCATAGATATCATATACATTTATACTTATCCCTACAATGTCACAGGTGTGTATCAGTGTGTATGAGAGATCCATGTATAACAACATAATACTAACAATCCACAGAAACCAGCTCTAAAGATTCTTGACTTTGCTTCTAAAGACGGTGCTTTCACGAGAAAGGCCCCATCCTTCAGAAACATTGTCTCTTCAAATCCAGGCAGTCAATTCACCCCAGAAAAGGGCAGATACCATGTCTACATCTCCCTCGCATGCCCATGGGCCCACAGAGTGCTAATCTACCTAACAACCAAGGGTCTCATCAAGGATTTTAACCCTGCAACATCCACAGTCTCCAAGGACTCCCTGATTGGGCTCTCTGTTCTCCACTGGCACATGGATGACAAGGGCTGGAGATTCCCTTCTAGTGGTGACGAGTGTGCTGGTGCTACTGGGGACTCTGTTCATCATTTCAAGAGATTGAGAGAGTTGTATTTCAAGGTTGACCCACAATATGAAGGACGATTCACCGTCCCTGTGTTTTACGACAAGAAGACTGAAACCATAGTGAACAATGAGAGTTCTGAAATTATTAGATTCTTGAATGCCGAGTTTAATGCGTTGATCACTGATGACAAGCAAAAGAGCTTGGATTATTACCCAAAAGAACTACAATCCCAAATTGACGAGTTGAATGATCTAGTTTATGGAAACATCAATAATGGTGTGTACAAGTCCGGTTTCGCCACAAAGCAAGAGATTTACGAAAAGGAGGTTTTGAACCTATTTGAACACTTGAACAAGGTTGAGGCCATTTTGAAGGAAAACAACACCAAGGACATCAAGTACTTGTTGAACAATGAGCTGACTGAGGCTGATATCAGACTGTTCACCACCATTATCAGATTTGACCCAGTTTACGTGCAACATTTCAAGTGTAACATTGGTACAATTCGTTCAGATTTCCCATACTTGCACAAATGGGTGAGAGAGATCTACTGGAATTACCCATTGATCAAAGATACTGTGAATTTCGATCATATGAAGTTCCATTACACAAAGTCCCATCCTGGTATTAATCCTCTTGGCATTACTCCAGTCGGGCCAATTCCACATATCCTGCCATTATAATTATAACTTCATACTGTCTATATTTCTGTTGTCATTAACAAATGCAATATACCAATATACTATGTTAACACCCTTTATGCTAATAAATGTTGTTTCTTGTAGACGTCTTAATAGTATTGAATAAATAGTATTGAGCCGTGAATGGTTGACAGGTCTGGTCTGGGGATTTAAATTTTTAGTTTGGGTGACAAAACCAACATCAACACCACACTTGAGGACAGTCAAGAAGAATGTTGAGAAGCGTGTTGAGAGCCAGGATTACAGTCAGACTTTATTCAACAGCCAGTATGTTGAGTATTGTATTGTGCAATTTTGAAATAATTATTAGTTATTGTTATTAACTATCATCTCTATTTTTTTTAAAGCACCAACAGCTGCGATCACACCAGCACTGTTAACTCTAAAAGTTGGATACATTAAGGAATGCATCAAGCATCCAGAAGCCGACAAACTATATATTTCAAAGATCTCCACGACGAATGACTCTGCTGAGCTTGACGGTGATGAACTTACAGTGCTGAGTGGGTTGGTTCCATTCATACCACAAGACGACATGCAACATAGAAGAGTGGTTTTAGCAACAAACATGAAGATTAGCAAAATCAGAGGGGTCAGGTCCGAAGCCATGATCCTGGCATCTGAGGTTGAGCTGGTGAACAACGAAGAATCTGATGTCCAGGTTGATATTCTTACACCGCCAGCCACTGCAGCAGTCGGTGAACCACTGTATTTCAAACCATATATTCCAGAGAGCGAACCAAAGAGACTGAAGAGCAAAGTGTGGGAAGAGTTACAGAAGCACTTGTTCACTGATGCGCAGGGTAGAGTTATCTTCAGGGCTGAAAACGAGGACGAGTTCCAGTTGACTGGTACTTCTATGGATGAGCCTGCCACTTCGAAGCTGACCTCTGCATCTGTGCGTTGATCATTTTGATGCTGGTAGAACAATGGTATTATCAAGCATCATGTGTATATAGATAGATAGATAGATAGATAGATAATGTATGGGTATGAAACAATGCCACTTTTATTTCCTAATTGGGAAGTCAACAACACCCGCATCTCTAAAAAAAACTTTTGCAAAAAAACCCACACGCATTTCTGAATGGTGAGATTTTCTGAGTGAAAATTATTGTTGAACCACCAGTTGTTGTTGTTGTTGCTTGTCTAGGAACACCTTTGCGTATCAGTTCTGCTTTACTATTTGTATAGTCGGTCGGTGAGTGAGTAGTGTGAGTGTCAACTGTTGCTACTGTCGTCATTGCTGTCGCTGTCGCTGTCCTCCACGCCCCTTTCATTTTTGTTGTCTGCATTTAATACTGGAGTTTTTCATTAGTCAAAAGCCAAACAAAGCCAAGGTCCGTCACTTCCTTTCCAACTGCTTGATTCCGCTACAACACACTGGAGACGTTTGGTAATTCATCTATTCACAAATATAGCTATTCCAATCCTATTCCATTCCCCCTCCCAGTATTTTTTTTTTTCGTTTTGTTGATTCTGCTTTTTTAGATCCTCATTTGCATTTAAACCAACCCACTCTGTGACACCTAGATTTGGTCAGATATTCAATTTACCAGCATTTCCACCATAATAATAACAATCATAATACCATACTCCATACTATCATATCATACTATATCATACATATCAGCATTACAATATTAATAATAACAATAATAATAATATTAATATAGAAAGATGCAGTTGATGGCTCCGTGGGTTCCAACGTTTACACATGCCATAAGCAGACACCTTGAATCATACCCGTTCGCCACGTTTTCCTTCGCTACGGTTGATACTGAAGGCTCTCCTAGGGTGCGCACCTGTGTGTTTCGTGGGTTCTTATTTGATGACCGCAAGACAAACATTCTAACCTTCACCACCGATATACGGATGGAGAAGGTGGGCGACTTGTCCAAGCATGCACAGAGCGAGGCGTGCTTTTGGTTCCCTGGCACAAACGAGCAGATCAGGCTGAGAGGGAACGCGAAGGTGCTATCCATTAACAATGTCGGCAGTATTAATGAAGAGATTGGGGCGTATCCCCTAGTGTCACCAGGTGCGCTGGAAAAGCACTCATCCACAGCCGATTTACTGCACCTGAATAGTGCAGCAGCTGTGATTGCAGCAACAGCTTCGGCTGGTGCAGAGCAGAGCGAGAACAAGCTGCCAAAGCCAACGCCTGATGAGTGGAATGCTGAGCTCAAGAACAAGTGGGACTCCATGTCTAGAAAGCTAAAGTCCACGTTTAGAAAACCACAACCGGGCTCGGAAATCACCCAGGATAAACAAAAGCTGTTGAATTCGATTTCGAGGGGTGTTGATGGTGGTGATGAGGCTGAAGGGTTCAAAAACTTTTCTGTTGTTGTGCTGCTTGTTGATAAAGTTGACTATGTTGACTTGAAGGGCCAGCAGTCCAGATACCTTTACGAAAGATACGATGATGACCAATGGACCGAAGATGAGGTTTGTCCATGAATTACACCCTGACACTTTGTTTGTTTGTTTGCATTTTTAATGTCTTTTAATTTTCTACTATTTCTTATATTACTCTTTTTTGACCTTTTACTTTTTACTTTTTGATATCAATGAAGTTTATGTTTATGAATCCATGCAGTGTCTCCTTTTCCTTAATGTTTTCTACCTTTTTTTTTGTCCCCTCCTTTGATGACTGCATGCATGGGTTCAATCTCCTCTTCGCACTCTATTTGCATTTGCTCCCACTCTCTTTCTTCTTGTTTATATATGACAGCAGTGTTGATAGATTTCTAGAGATCTTTACTAATTTACTATAGTGTTAGTGCTACTATGCTACTATAGTGGAGTAGAAAAGGACTAATGCATTTCTATTATGCACGTCAGATTGTGTCAAACGAGCAGAATCTTAGAAGTCGGTTGCCTGTCTGCCTGTGTGTGTGTATTCATATATATTCATTCCATTGTATATAGATTTCCAGTTTTCCACTTTAAACTTTTAAATGTACGAACTCGGACAAGTTGCGCGCGGGTTTGTACTAGAGTTTAGTGAGAAAGAGGGATGGCGCACAGCCCTATCTCAGCTAGAGGGAGTACCTCATCAGTGAGCAGCTGGTTCAAGATCATTCAATCACATCTATCAGTGTCTTGACTTGGCGACTGTGTTGATTGTTGATTGTATAGTGTATTATAGTGTATAATACTTTTTACTGCTTGACTACACAAGTTTTGCCCCAAAAGAGCTAATCGAGTGGCCTCAACTTGTCGTTTTCGTCTTTAGCGACAGGTGGTCCCTCTTTCTCCTTCTTTCTCTCTCTCTCTCTCTGTGTGTGAGGGGGGTCTGCCCAGCCTGGGATGCCCACTGCCCACTCTTCCCACTCTGCCCAGCCTGAGAGTCCAGCCCAGAAACCCGCCAGCAGACTCCCCGTTTCGACTTTTCCCGCGCAATTCCCCCCAAAACAGCACAAACCCAAATCAGCGCTGTGTCGATTGGCTTGAGCACCAGCGCACCAGCGACAGCACCAGCGACAGGCAAGCAGGCAAGGCTCCAAAATAGGTTGAAATGCTCCAGTGCGGTTGCGCTGCTGCGTATAAAAGGACACCTCATCGCCCACTTATTCCTCTTCATCTTGGACACTCCAACCAATCACATCCACATTAACATCGTCAAGTCACAGTCATAATGGTTGCTTACATCTCTGAAAAGTACTACCCTTCTGAACCAACCGCCCCAGTGGTCAAGGTTGCTGAAATCCCAGGCCCTGAATCCCAAAGGGCCATCGCCAGCCTGGACAAGGTGTTTGACGCCAGACCAGTCTACTTTGTTGTTGACTACGAAAAGTCCCAAGGCAACTACATTGTCGATGTCGACGGCAACACCTATCTGGACCTATACGCACAAATCGCCTCCATCGCCCTGGGCTACAACAACCCTGCCTTGCTCGAGGCTGCCAAGTCCCCAGAGATGATCAGAGCCTTGATCGAGAGACCAGCCATTGGTAACTTCCCAGGCAAGGACTTGGAGGGCATCATCAAGAACGTGCTAAAGGTTGCTCCAAAGGGCCAAACTAACGTCTGGAACGGGTTGTCTGGTGCTGACGCTAACGAACTGGCCTTCAAGGCTGCCTTCATGTGGTACCAGGCCAACAAGAGAGGCTACAACACCGAGTTCACTGTTGAGGAGAACGAATCTGTTATGGAAAACTCTGCCCCAGGTGCCCCAGACTTGGCTGTCATTTCTTTCAAGAGAGCCTTCCACGGTCGTTTGTTTGGTTCTGGTTCCGTCACTGCCTCCAAGCCTGTCCACAAGTTGGATTTCCCAGCTTTCAAGTGGCCAAAGGCGGAGTTCCCATCCTACAAGTACCCATTGGAGGACAATGTCGAGGACAACAAGGCTGAGGACGCTAGATGTCTAGCCATTGTCGAAAAGATTATCGAAACCAACCCAAACCCAGTTGCCGCCTTGATCATCGAGCCAATCCAATCTGAAGGTGGTGACAACCACGGTTCTGCCGCCTTCTTCCAAGGTTTGAGAGACATCACCTTGAAGCACGGTGTTGTCTTCATTGTCGACGAAGTCCAAACCGGTCTAGGTGCCACTGGTAAGCTATGGGCACACGAGCACTTCAACTTGTCTCCAGCCCCAGATTTGGTCACATTCTCCAAGAAGTTCCAATCCGCTGGTTACTTCTTCCATGACCCAAAGTTTGTTCCAAACCAAGCCTACAGACAATTCAACACCTGGTGTGGTGACCCAGCCAGAATGATCATTGCCGGTGCCATTGGTAAGGAGGTTTTGGACAACGATTTGGTTGCCGCCACCGCCAGAGTTGGTGACTACTTGTTTGCCAAGTTGGAGGCCTTGCAGGCCAAATACCCAACCTTGTTGCAAGACTTGAGAGGGAAGAACAGAGGTACCTTTATCGCCTGGTCCTTGCCAACCCCAGCAGACAGAGACGCCTTCTTGAAGAAGATGAAGTCCAACGGTATCAACATTGGTGGTTGTGCAACCAACTCTGTGAGATTGAGACCATCTTTGACTTTCAACGAGAAGCATGTTGATATCTTTGTCAACGTCCTGGCCAAGGTGTTGGCTGATTTCTGATTGAGCTGAGCTTTCCGTCGCCTCTACTTATTTAAACCCTCCACCCACACACACACACACACACACACACGCACTTTGTATATTACTTATGTCATGAATCCATTGAATCTGAAGTTGTAGTGGTTCTCTAGCCGCCCAGTTGATTTTGGTTTACTCCCAAAAACAAAACAAGCATCAACAACTACACCCCCTCCAGAGCGCCAAAGGCAAGAAGTGATACACATTGCCTGGAAGCTATAACAAGACACGAATGGAGGAAGTCACCTACACAGACACATTCATCTTCATCTGCTTGATGTTGCTGTGTATCTGTAAAGACCACGGCGTCTTGATGGCGGCCAAGTTGTTGGTCAAGATGTCTTATTTCATAAGTAACCAGATACCCAAACCCATCTCAGAAACAACAACAACAACACCAAGAAGAACCAGTATGCTAATAATCTAGTATTCTGCCTACCGTTTGACTTGCTAGAACGCTGTAAGCCTTTCTTTTACCAATCAACATACTCCCAAAGAGCAACGCTGTACGAGTACATCGTCTCCAAGATAGTGAAGCACGCATTGAAGTCCTTCGACCCACTAGTGGGCGCTGCCTTCACTGGGAGAAAATTGGCAAAGTGGTTTGTCTACTACCGTTGCTATCGCCAGAGTTTTGCCAAGTTGAACGACTCTGAGTTTTCCTACGTTGACGTGGAGCACGAAGACTTGGGCCCTGTCAAGGGCATTTGGATCAAATCGCCCAGCAGGTGTAAAAAGTCCCCATACGACTTGATTGTGTTCTACATCCATGGTGGAGGCTTCATCGGCATGGGCAACCCGTGGTTTTACGTTGAGTTTATGAACATTGCCATGATTTGTTTGCAGGAGCAAGGGTTCAAGAACCCTGGCGTCTTTATTGTGGATTTCAATACTAATGATGGGTTCATCCAAGACTTGCAAAACTTGGCTAGAGCTTGGGACTATGTGCATAAACAGTCGCCAAACGCCCATTTGGTTCTAATTGGTGATGGCTCTGGTGGATTGTTATCAATGTCGTTGCTATTGCATATTCAACAGCCCTACTTGGGCATATCACCAACGTTTGGGTTGGCTAAACCTGCATCATTAATTCTAATATCTCCATGGACAAAGTTTTCCTATAAGAGGGAAGATTCAGAGTCTGAAATGGAAACAAAAAGTGAACATGATGATGATAATGATAATGATGATAATCATCACCAACAACAACAAGAAGAAGAAGAAGAAGAAGAAGATGGGTTCATCTGTGAAGATTTTATTGATCTAGAAATCCTAGAAAGCCTTTCGTCTGACTACTTGGGCAAAGATCAAAAACACATCAACCCAGATTTACACAAAGAGTCGACACCCTTTTGTCATCCCATTAGATTCTACATGGATCCAGCTCCAAATGCTATTAATGCTGGGCTATGGAAATGCGCATTCCCGCATTACGGTGCATTAATCACTTTTGGAGACGAAGAGTTCCTTCGAGACGACATACAATTGCTCGGGGCCTCGATCTCGCAGTATGGCCGTGTGAAGTGCTCGCCACGGGCAAACCATGTGCACAATTGGCCAGTGTTTGTGCTATATACTGAAAGGTTCCAGGAGCTTCGTGAGGAAGGCGTGCAGTACATCTGCGGTGTCATCAGTCGCATGTTGGTCTGGAACACTGATACGTACCTTGAAGACGATGCCTTGGTCACTGTGGATATTGAATATACCTAGTGCACACTGCCAGTGCTGGTGCACACTGCCAGTGCCATTCGATAGACCTGTTTGTAGTTGTTTCAATAGTTGTTTGTAGTAGTTGTTTGTAGTTGTTGTGTCTGGTTGACACACGACGTGTTCTCTCCACCGGGCAACCCTCGTCTATGTCGCTCTCCCTTTCTTCTCAAAAAAGAGAGAGAGAGATATATTAACCGTGCAAAAGACACAATAAAACAAAACCCAACCGCCCGCAAGTGATTTCAGCCAGTTTGCCAGAGCCTCCACTCCAATCTGCACTAACTGCACACAACAGAAGCATTATCACCCTGAATTAGACACCACAATGGTTGAAGTTTCCGTTACCGTTGGCAAACTGGATGCCTCTTTGGCATTGTTGTTAACGAAAGATCACCACTTGATTGAGTTCCCAACCATCTTGCTACCAGATGGCGTTGTCGCTGGCTCTGTCGTCAAAATCAAGTGCGATCGTGACTTGGACCTAGAAACCACTGAGAATGAGCTGTTCGTCTCCACCCAGGATGAGATCCTAGCGCTCTATGGTGGTGATGAACCACAGCCTCCAGTGCTCAAGATTAGAAACATTACCCAAACAAGCTGTGTCTTGGAATGGGAGCCTCTACACCTGGGCTCTGCATCCCTAAAGTCGCTGACGCTGTACAAGAATGGTGCGCGTCTGGGACAAATACCAAACCCTTTTGCAAACACCACTACAAAGCTGTCTGGGTTGCCAATCGACGCTGCTTATGACTTTTACCTAGAGATGGAAACTACCGCTGGCACACACTCGAGCAATGCCATCAAAGTCAAGACACACAAGATGACAGATCTCTCTGGTATCACTGTGTGCTTGGGCGAGGTTGACCCTAGCGAGGGCATTACCCGCGAAGATATCGAGCAGTGCTTGGCCAGCATGGGCGCCAAACCTCTGCAAACCGAAGTTGTGGTCGACACCACGCATTTCATATGTACCAAGGGTGTTGGCCCACAGTGGAAGAAGGCCATTGACACCAATATACCGGTTGTGAGACCAGAGTGGTTGAAGGCTTCTGAGACTGAGAGAAGAATTATTGGTGTGAGAAATTTCTATCTGGATGCGGACCCAGGCATTCTGCAACAACACAAGTTTACACACAGCTCTGGCTCTGGAAGAACCACAAGTATCAGCCAGTCTGAACCGGTTGCTGCTGCTGCTCCTGCTGCTGAAGAACCAACCCCAGAACCAATTGCCATTGAAGAACCAAAAGAGAATGAAAAAGACGCTGATGATTCTGAAGCACAAGCCCCAGTTGCAACTACTAGTGATCCTGAACAGGCACCAGCTGACACAAACTCTATAATCCCAACAATTGCATCACAAGTTACAGACTTTGCAAGCACCACCAGTGATATTCCTAGAGAATCCACCCCAGCAACCACCACTGATGAAGATGCTAATACTGTCCAAGTTGCTGAAGAAGTAAAGAAGGAGGATGCCACACCAATTGTCGGTGCAAAGTCAGAGACTCAAGAGCCAGAACAAAAAGAAGAACAAGAACCAGAAGAAGAAGCAGAGGAATCCAATGAAACTGTTGTATACACTCCAGAAGAAACTGTTGATTCAACTGCTGCTGCTGCTGTGCCAGATGCTTCTGAAGGCTTTGATGAAGTTAGCATAAATGATGATGTTATTTCTGTTGCTGATGGTACTGCTGCTCCTGCTACTGCTACTGCTACTGCTACTGCTACTGCTACTGAAAATGATAACGCTGACGCTAATAATGAGGATGAAGAGAATAATGAAGAGAATGATGATGATGATGATGATGACAATGAAGATGAAAATGCTGCCACTGAAACTACTGATGGTGCAGTTACAGAATCAAAGACACCTTCAGCATCCAAGCCTTCCAAGAATAAAAAGAAGAAGAATAAAAAGAAGAACGGTAAGAAATAGATGGACAATATATAGTTTACAGAGGAGGAAGAATAAATACACTAGTTCAATAAAAGTCATGGTTATTAATTAATTTTCATATAAAACAAAAACTGTAGTGAATTATATGGTCAGGAGAGGATGTGGCTTGTCTAAAGATGTGATGGGCTTTCTTGTTTATGCTTGCGAGTTGTTTTGTATTGCTTTGTCTTGCTTTATTTTATTTTATTTTATTTTATTTTATTTTATTCGCCAAATAATCTTCTAACTCTTCTAAGGACAGAATCCTTTTCAGGGTCGTATGGGTGCTCCTTTGATGGGATTTCCAGCACGGCAGGGAATGCCTTTGTGAAGCTGTCAACTCTGAATCTGATCTTCTCTGCAACGTGCTGGTTGATCAAGAGGATGGCGATGTCGTCTCTCTCGTCGACATACTCAGAAAAGGCCTTATCAATCTGCTCCTCGGTGGTTTTAGCATCAACGGCAAAAAAGTTCTTTGACTTTGTCGAGTCGTCAACCTGGCCCACACCGGCCAGTAGCATGCCGGTGATGGTGTCCTCATCACCAATGACGGCGATCAGGGATCTGTTCTTAGCCTTCTCTGCCATTGTGGTTGTTGTGGTTGTGGTTGTGAGTTTGGCTGAGATGGTTGATTATCCTTTATTATTTGAAACTTGGTAAAGGTAAAGCGTGTGGAGTTACCCGAACGTGCTCTGGTTGTGAGCGACTGAGTGGTGTTGGTGTTGGTATTTGCGTGTGTGTGTGTGTATGTGTGTGTGTGTGTGCCAGTCCCAGTCCCAGTCCCAGTGGATGGCTAGATATGATCCAGGTTGTGTCTCTGGGATCACTACTCTTGCGGATGGGGTACCTGTTGCTATCGTTGTGTATTGATGTGTGTAGTGCCAACTGGGTATAAACTCCAGGGTTACCCTGGGACAAACAGGTATAAACTTTTCCAACATCGATGCGCTCTAGAGCTCTGTAGAAATAGGTATAGATAGAGATATAGTATACATTTATATATATATATATATATATATATTCTCATTTATTACCATTTATTACGATGTTTGCACCATTCACACGTCTAAGCATCCAGAGCAGCCAGAGCATCCGCACCATCAGCACCATCAGAGCCTTCTCCTCAACGCCCTCGAGACTCAGTGGGCACTCGAAATGGGCCACCATCAAGCACGACAAGGCCAAGAACGATGCTGAGAAGAACAAGATCTCGAACAAGTTTGCGAACGCGATCGCAGTGGCAGCCAGAATCGGCGGGCCTGACCCCAGCTCCAACGTCCGTCTCGCAACCACCATCGAGAGTGCCATGAAGGCCAATGTTTTGAAGAGGGTCATCGAGAACGCCATCAAGAGAGGTGCTGGAATTGGCGAGGAGAAGAAGAACGTGGACACTACGATGTATGAGGGTATTGGCCCTGGGAACACGTCTTTTGTTGTCGAGTGTGTGACTGACAACAAGGCTAGAACCGTCTCCTTTGTCCGCTCAACGTTTACTAAATACGGTGGTTCATTGTCACCAACACTGTTCCAGTTCGATAGAAGGGGGTTTGTTATCATTGATCCAAAGGACGAGACCTTTGACGAGGTGTTTGACAAGGTTGTTGAGAGTGGAGCTGAGGACCTCGAGGAGATTGTTGATCAAGAGAGCGGTGAGCGTACATTTGAAATCATCACGGAGCCAACAGACACAGCCAAGGTTGCAGATGCCTTGAAGCAGCACTACAACATCAAGGAGGTTGACATCACGTACATTCCAAAGGAGGACATGGTGGTGGAGATCCAGAACCCGGAAGTGATGGAGAAGTACCAAAAGTTTATCAGAACACTTGACGATATCGACGATGTCACTGGCTATTACTCCAATCTAAAGGAATGAATGAACACAACAACTTGTACATAAATACAATTTAAATTTATACAAAACAAAACAAAAAAAAACAAAAAAAAAAGGGAAGACATCAATCACATCACTCGTATCACTCGTATCACTCGTGTACATATTGAAAATGGCTATCTATCTTATAATGTGTAGATAAAGTAAAGTAAAATATATCTTTCGTGAATTTTCTTGACACTTATAAACTTATATGATCCTTAATAAATAAAACATTCCACATGACACGATGATGATATCTATATCGTTGTTGTTTCTCTTTGACAGGCTTGACTGCTTGACTGTTTGACTGTTTGACTGTTTTTGGTTGCTTGATTGTTTGTTTTTTGTTTGTTTTCTGCTTGCTTTTTGTTTGCTTTTCTGCTTTCTGCTTGTGTTTTGTTGTATGATTAAATTTATTCAGACTTTTCAGTCAAGATGGTGTCCAAATCTTTAGATTCTGTTCTTGGGTTTCTCTTCAAACGTAGAGTTTGGTCGTACTTGAACTTTCTGTAACTGAAAAAACCGGCAGAGAAGACGGCACAGGACATGACCAAGAACAATGGGGTCAATTCTAGTGGGATACTAACACCACCTTGTTTCTTCTAGAGCAAATAAGTTAGTCAAAAGTTGGACACTCACAATAGACAAAAAAAAGAAATAGAAAAAGAAAAAAAAACCCAAAGATAACAATAAACAACAATCTTTGTCATCCTGTTAATCTTGTTCATGGTGTGAAAAAACTTACAGCAGCGTTGAATAGTGTTCTGGAGAATCTCATTGTTGACTTTCTGGTGTAGTTGTTGTAGTAGTAGTTGTAATAGTTAAAAGTTCAATAACCTGATTGAAGCTTGTTGTTGTGTTGGTGGTTTAATAAAACAATTTTTTTTTCGCCATCCAATTATTTTTTTTTATGGCAACGTTGGTTGGTTGGCTCAGCAGATTCCTGACTAATCGCTGATGTAATACAAATTTGAGATTTGGTGTCCGGGTTGTCGTACGATTGCTTAGTCATCTACATCCACACACCGCATGCGTATTACATTTACATTACATATATATTTATATTTATATTTACAAGCTCACCAACCAGTCCTTTATCATCTCGTAACTCAACCAACTAACAGCCATGGAAGGTATCACCTTGAAGAGGTTCGCCGTCAGCCCCTTATACGCACCTCTGAATCCCTCTTCTCTGAAGATGGTGACTAGGGCATTGCTGACAGAGGTGTATCTGAAGCCCAGCTCGTTGTTACCCATGGTCAACACCTGGAATCTTCTTCTGAGCAGATCGAACGGGTACGTGAGTGTCTGTGCGACGCCACCGGCGACCGCGCCCATCAGGAGCTTAGTGGCTGGCGAGGTGTTTGGGACAACCTCCTTCAACTGCTCGTACACAGCAAAGTTGATCGCGACGTATGGGGCTACGCCGAGCGTTGTTGGCCAGATGCCCCTGTAGAGCGCAAAGAAGCCGCCCTCAGTCTTGTATATCTTGACAAAGAGGTCGATGAAGCCTGGTGGTTTCAGGCCCGATGCGACTTTGGACTTGTCCATGTTGGCGAGCGCGTTTGCAGTCTGGATGGAGAGTCTTGTTCTAACGAGGTCCAGAGGGTATGTAGCGAGCACAGACGCCGTACCGCACACGCCTCCGGCCAACAGTCTCTTGAAGTTGCTGAGCTCTGTCTCGCCAGGGTTGAGCATGGCGTGCTTCATTGACTGGTAGACCCAGAACTGGACTGCGCTGTATGGGAAGATGCGCAGGCAGTTTATGCCGTTGCCTCTAAAGAGGCCCTTGAAGCCCTCCTCCTTGTACATTCGCCATATCGTAGGGAACATGCCCTGGTAGTTTGAGGATCCTGGGCCCTGCACCTGGAATATGATTTTTGCTCTTTCGAATGGGGAAACGACTGTTCTGGAGATTGCACCAGCAAACCCTCCGCTGATGAACGATGCGACCGAGTCCTTCTTGAGGAAGGAGACTGTTTGGTCGTAGTTCGGTAGCAGTTCAGTCATTCTCTATCCTGTCAGTTTGTTGTTGTTGTACGGTTGTTCCAATATGTTTTATCTGTTTATCACTACTGTTTACACCTTTTCGTCGATTAAATTTTTTTTGCAGAGAGAGACGACACTTCAACAGAAGCAACTGCATCAACAGAAGCAAAGTGGTGAATGCCAAATAATGCCAAATAATGAGAAATGAGGTTTTCCCCCCGGAAAGCGTCCAATTGCAATCTGTCTTTGTGCATCCGCTTCGCAGGGCTTCCACAACTTCCTTTTGGGCTTCCAATTAATTAGAAATTCTTTGTTACTTTTATTTTCAGTGATTCCAAGTTCTAATGACTTTAGCTGATCAATGATCTCTTAAAATTGGATTAAAATAAGGTTTCCACCTATTTAATAACCGCCGTTACTTATATTAAAAAAAAATGCTACTGATATTTATTTCTCAACTGGAAATAACTGCAAGCGACAAAGGTACTCAAGAACGTACGTCTCTCGAAGTTTTTACTATACTTTATAGTGTAGCAACTTTGATTAGTGTTGTGTTGTGTGATTTTATTGTCATTTTGTGCCTCCAGCTCGTATTGTGTTTGACTTGGTTGTACAGCGTCTGTATACTAAGGCCCCAGCATGAGCCGAACAGAACACTGTACACGCTGGGTCAGAATGACAGAGCACCTGTATTAAAGACTACACTACAGGGCGATTGAAATGGTAGTAAATAAACCATGGGTTAATTAAAAGGTAAAATAGATTACTTTGTCCAACATGAGTATAATATACTTCAATCCTGCTTCAACACAACATATTGACACCCACCAATCATCAAGCAACGTTTAACACCTAGGTCTCCTCCATCTCTCGATTCGTAGTAATAACTCACATTCTGCCCATCAGATACTTCATCTTCAAGCCACCCGCAATAATCAACATCGCCACCAAAAACAGTTTCCCAGTATATGGTACATTTTTGTGGATGCTCTTGTTTACACTCAATATCTGTACTGCAGGGGGTGTTCTCGCAATCATGTTGAGTCTCACGTTTACACTTGCGACCAGATAAAGGTGTGACGACAGTGCCTTTCTTAGAGTGTACCTTGTGTATTAGTATAAGCTTTTCTAACAGAGCAGTTGAGTTACAGTAGCCTGTTGTACTGTTGTAGCCTAATGATATCAATTGGGTACTCATCATCTCCATATCGACCATCTGATCTTGCCTAATAGATTGTCCTCCAAAGGACATGATAATAATTTTGTCACCATTACTGTTTCTAATTGACAATGTCGTTTTATTAGCATTGTTACCAAGTATTGCAATAGACACCAAGAAACACATCTCATTTTCTGATAGTCCATCCAATTTGTAAACCTGTTCTCTGGCTAACTGTCCAAGCCAGTAGTCTTCCTCGATGCTGACCGTGTTGTCAGTGTTGTCAGTGTTGTCAGTGGTATCTGCACATGATACAATATTATTGATAAGCAAAAGGACCAGAGCACAAATGAAATGAGTCTCTAATACTCGCATTATGACTACGGTTTATTTTTGAAGTTCGCTATAATTGACATGAGCTAGTTAATCAATGAGGATCTTATAGACCTTGTATAATTATACTAGTATTTTAATTTTCTTAATTATAATACTCACATTTGTTTAAATCGCATCTATCGTTCCGCGCCTTTTCCCTTTTTTAACAAGTTACAACTAGTACTGTACTTTTGTGGAGTGCTTTTTTTTTAAGGCTGGACGGAAGCACAGAGAAAAAAAAAAAAAAAAAAAAAAAAAGAAGGTTCAAAGGAAATGGAGTGGAGTGCCACCGGAAGTGCGCTCCCTGTGCTCCCTGTGCCAGCAAAAAGGAAGAAAGGAAGAAAGGAAGAAGCACGAAAACCTGGGGAATGAGGGACAGGGACTGGGAAACTGGGAATCGGAGCACAGCAAGAGCACAGCACAGCAACCCAACGACAAATGACAAATGACAAAAGACAAAAGACAAAAGACAAGATAATAATACGCCTCCGAATAGCCGTCATATCACTACTTGTCTGACTGTCTAGGTTCCGCCAGGACGCCAGGAGTGTGTTTTTTTTGTTTGGTTGTTTCTTTGTTGTTGTCCCACATTCACTATTTAAACCCCAGATTTTCCACTTGACTCACGACTCACCACTCCATCTTGTGAATCATCTTGTCATCAAGAATTTATACTAGTTATACAAATTACACTACAAACACTACAAACACTACAAACACTACAAACACAATGGTTATGAAACTGAAATACTTCCAAACTGCTGCCCGCATGGCCAAGCCAGCCGTCACAAAACCAACCCACCTCAGAACCATGGCTATGTTCAACCCTGTGCAGTTCAAGTTGGTGAACAATGAGCCAAACCACGCAAAGTCAACTGAACACCCTTCTGCTTCTGCTTCTGCTCAGTCAAATTCGAACCAAACATCCCACCCTCGTCCAACTATATACTCGGATGGTGAAGTTGAAACTGCTGGTCCAGTTGTTAGATTGTAACGGGGAGGAGGTTTTTTATACATTCTACATTCTACATTTAAGGAAGAGATACACATACGTCAATTATGATTTGTCATTATAACAAGGGTACTTTCCTTTTATTTTTCACTTCAGTTTCACTTCGGTTGGTTATTTACTTTTATTACTTTTATTACATTTTTTGGGGTCACTATATGTGTACTATTTTTATGAATTTCATGATTTTTATTATTATTATTAGTAGTAGTAGTAGTAGTAGTAGTAGTAGTATGCAATATAAACCTGTTATTGTAGTTTGTAATCCAATCAATCACTTCACATAATCATATCTAACACCATCAATACTACCACCACTCATGCTCGAACTAACATATCTTTGGAACAGCTTCTTATCCCTCATGAGCACTGCTGCACTCTCCTTATTCAATGGGTCTGTGGCATTTGGCTCCAAAAACAAAAACAACAACCCAACAAGCACACTATTCAGGTTCAACACTGGACTCCAATCCTCACGTAAAATGTTTAGACAAATATTACCATTTAGGTCAATATTTGGATGGTATATCTTGTTTGTGCACTTCACCTTTGGTGGATCAATAGGAAACCCAGTAGTAAACTTCAACTTGAAATGGAACTGCCCACTCTTGTAGAACCCTTCGTCTGGTTTGATTGTAATTTCAAACGACATCGGGTCCTGTGGCGACCTTTTAACATCAATGGTTGGTGGTATCTCAAGCTCCTCAAAATCCTTCTGAAGTCTAAGCTCCGCCGGTGTGGTCTTTAGACTCCTGCTGTTGTTGTTGCTATCATTATTGTTGCTATCATTATTGCTGCTATTCTCTTGTTGGTTTAATGCTTCAAGTTCCTGTTGCTTCTTCTTTTGTAACTGTCTTAATTTCAACTTAAAAAAAAAAAAAAGTCAATAAATCACGAACATAGGCGAAAAATAATACACACGGACCATTATGTATTCCTGTTCTTATTCTTATTGTATTGTATTGTTATGTTATGAGGAGTAATTTGATTCTTGCCGCGTTTAAGTTCATTCAATTCTCAGTTTTTTAAATAAGCGTGTTCCAAAAAAAAATCAAAAAAAATTAAAAGGTAAACTGAGGACCACGAGATTCGAACTCGCGCATCCGAAGATATCAGAGCCTAAATCTGACGCCTTAAACCACTCGGCCAAGCCCTCTGTTTATTATCTCTTTTTGGGCAAGCACTTAAACACAAGCCAGCCATAAACAGAAATATTATATACATGTCACGTGATGAAATTATTTCCAATTTGGGACTGGAATATATATAAATCTTTGGTTTCGTTTTCTATAGTCATATCAAACTTGGTTTCTTAATAGAAAAGAATATTATATTCTATAGAAGAAACCCTCCAAAAAAAAATGTCACAAGATGAGTCTCTACTGTCCATGTTCTTTGATGAAGAATTTGTCCCTCATGCCTATTTAGATGCTTTCTTCGCCTCAAACAAAACAGCCAACAAGATTAATAACAACGTCAATAACAACGTCAACAACAACAACAACAACAGTATCGAAGCTTTGAAATTATTACAACATAGATCATCAATATTATTATCACACCTCGATTTCTACACAAATGAACTAACAAATGATTTGAAAGACAAGATCAAAAACCTCAATAATGCCAATTCCATCATCTCCTATTCTTACGAAACTGATTCAAATTTGAAATTAAAAGGCACCTCCAGATTAGAGTATTATATCGACTCTTTATCCATATCAATTAGATCTTTTAATGATGATATTGCAAAAATATCTGCAGAGATTGAAAAATTGAGTGCCACACCCACTACTACTAAAGAATCAAATCAAGAAGTGCAAGCAATTGGAAAACTAATCAAATTAAACACGGCAAAGCAAAATCTAAACAATGTGCTAAACACATTGGAAACTATCAAGGCCATCGTCGATATAACCCAGGATTCTCAACAAATAACAGCATCCTCAAACCACAAACTAGCACCAACAAGTTATAAAAACCAACAAGTTAACGAAATCACAGTAACCCCAAACGAGTTCCAACAGAGCATCAATGATTTAAGGGACACAATTGTCGACCAGTTCAGATCCAAGGCATCCAGTGAGACTGCGACACAAATAGATCAGCATTTGTTGAAGAAGTGTGATACGATGATCCATCTGTTGCCAGCGTTCAGGAATTTGTCTAAATATTATACAATCTTTGGTAACTTTGTGAAAATACTAAGTGCTGAGAAGAAATCATACTTGGGTTCAAAGCAAATTGATGAGCATGACGAATTGTTTAAATCGGTACTGGCTGATCAATGATGTTATTATAGAAAAAGACAATTCTTACAAAAATAAAATATTAATATCCGTATAAAAACATTGTAAAACAAACATATATCAAACAAAACACACACAAAAAAAGGGGGGGTATAAAACAGTTTCTTAACAGTTTCTTAAATAATAATAATAATAATAATAATAATAATCATAATAGTAATAATATATAGTAATAATATATAGTCTTTCAAAATCAAACGATCTAAGGCGATTGAACTTTTTAAAGAATCAAAATCATGACTGTTGGGAACTTCCAGCAGTAACGTTATTGTTACCTCTTTCATCATTTAATGGTGACCACCCAGAAACAGCACCACCAACAGTAGTTGAAACCATTGTCAATACAGCTAGGGTATTTGGACTGTTTGTTTCAGCAACTGTGGATTCATTAGACCCAAATGAAGAATTGGATCTGCCTCTCCATTTTTGGTAGATGTGCAGTGGATTCAACTCATTGTTGCTCTCTGCTTCGTGCTCACTTCTCAACAACTCCAAATCATCCTTGGTTTTGCGCAAAACTTGGACTCTCTCGAAGAGTCTTTGGTCTTCATCCTCGTTGCCAACATCCTCTTCTTCATCCAATCTAATCTTCTTGCGTTTGCCGCAGCAGCACTTGAGGTATTCAAAGCCAACAATGTATTGGAAAACGTGGAATGCTCTTGTTGGGAAGATCTTGATCACCCATTCATCTGGGATGATTCTCAAAACGACACCCCATGGTAGAGATAGCATACCACAAATGATGGCAGTAGCCCACATTGCACCAGTTTGTCTGGCAATAGAGAATGCAGACCCACCAACAAACATAATCAAGATTTGACAACCACCAATGAAACCAGCAATGGCCAAAAAGTAATAGTTTCTGAAAAAATGTTGGAAGAAATTCAAGTTGTTCATTGTGATACGATCACGGACATTGGTGATACCATCTGCCTCATCAAGCTTTCTAGTGACCCACAACTTGAAGAATTGCAACCAAACAAAAGTGTTGAAAGTCATAGCATCCAATTGAGTCTGTTCATGAGTGGTGACATCTCTACCTGGGAAGAAGATTTTGGCACCATCGAAATGCAGAACCATAGTGACAATTAACTGTAAAGAACTTTGTCCCAAAATCATTTTCCAAGTTGATGGGGCAATCAGTGGAGCATTACGACCATCTGGTTTTCTATCCAAAATTGAAGGATCTGGTTTATCAGTTGCCAAAGCCAAAGCAGCCAAAGTGTCCATAATCAAATTAACCCATAGCAACTGAACAGCAGTCAAGACGGACTTGCCTTCAGAAGAGGCAACAGCAGAAACAAAAGTCAAAATAACAGCAGTGATGTTAACAGTAAGTTGGAACTGGATAAACTTTTTAATGGATGTTGAAACACATCTACCCCATTTGATAGCATTAACAATGGCAGAAAAATCGTCAGTCATCAAGATGATATCAGATGCTTCTCTGGCAACTTCAGTACCAGCAATACCCATAGAAAACCCGACATCAGCCAACTTCAAAGCTGGTGCATCATTGGTACCATCACCAGTAACAGCAACAACTTCTCCCAACTTCTTCAAAGTCTCAACCAAGACTCTCTTATCTTCTGGAGATGATCTAGCCAAGACTCTTAGATGAGGGACGATTCGTTTCTTCTCCTCCTTGGAGAGTTTTCTGAAAACAGGACCCTCCATGCAGGCATATCTGTCTTCTTGATCTTCTGGAGTCAAGATACCACAGTTCAAAGAAATAGCAATGGCAGTAACCAGGTTGTCACCAGTCACCATACGAACAGTCACGCCAGCTCTGTGGCACTGTTCAACAGCTTCCTTGACACCTTCACGCAATGGATCTTTTATACCGACAAGTCCATCAAACGTCAATCCAGTTTCAGTAGAGTTGTCCTCTTCCTTGTCGTGGTTATCGATGACTATTGCTGGGATATCGCTGCTTGCAGATTTGAGGTCTAGTTGTTGTGTTTTTCCTAGCAATAAGTCAATGTCAGCCTCTTCTGGGTTTTTGTCAGTAGCCAAATAGTGTGGTGGCCATGAAGACAAGTTTTCGTAATCCTTGTGGGCCAATGAGATTGTTCTCAAAGACATCTTGGCGTAAGAAGTGATTTTTTCATCAATAACGTCTTTGGTGTGTTGGTTAAATTTTTCAACGGTGCCATCTGATATGGATTTGGAACCACATCTTGCAAAGACGATTTCTGCGGCACCTTTTATGTAGAATCTGTATGTTGAAGAGTTTTGCAATTTGACAACAATACCACCCCATTTTCTCGAACTTTCGAATGGGATCACTTAGACGATGGAGTCAACCTTCAACAATTCTGGAGAGTTTCTTAGTTTTGTCAAGCCTAAATCTTGGTTCATTCCTAGAGATTTTTTGGCGAGACCCAAGAGGGCAGTTTCAGTCTTACTTCCAATGAATGGTTCCTCCAATTGAGCAGCATCTTCACCAAATCTAGGACCAGGTGCTTGTTTCTTGCTCCAAAAGTGTTTCTTCTTTGGGATGTTCAATGGGTTTTCAATGTTTTCTTGTTCTTTGTTTTCAAAGGCTGTAGAATTTAATGCAATATTTGTCAATATGTCATTCTTCACGTTTTCTGAGATGTGCAATTCGTTTGATTTTGATATTTGAGATGTTGAGTTGTCATCAAATTCCAAGCCAGCCAAGTTCCCATTGACAACTCTCATTCTGTTTTCAGTCAAAGTACCAGTTTTATCTGAGCAAACGGCAGTGGCGCCGCCCATGATTTCACAAGACTTCAAGACACGAACCAAGTTTCCGTCTTTAGCCATTCTGGTTGTAGCAAAGGCCAAAGCTAGAGTGACGGCTAAAGGCAAACCTTCAGGAACGGCAACCACGATGATTGTGATTGCAGTGATGACAATTTCCAAAAACTTGGAGCCCTTTTGTGCAGGTGTCAAGTCGTGGTACTTCTTACCCTCTGGCAAATAGGCCAGGAATCTGCAAAACAAGACGATGAACAAGATACCAGCGCCTAGCAAACCATACTTTGTGATACCATCAGCCAATGCTGAAAGTCTTGTTTGCAAAGGTGTTTCCTCACTTTCAACTTTTAGTGCCAGCATAGTACGACCATGGATGGAGTGAGGCCCCACAGCAGTGACGACAGCTTTACCCAAACCAGATAGTAATCTTGAGCCCGAGATCAAGTAAGGATCAGGAACGCCCTTTGTCCCCACATCAGCTTCTGAATCTGGGAAATTTTCATCGTAAACTTTTAGTGCAGCATCAATTGGTAGCTTGTATATACTTTTCGACTCACCTGTCAATGCACTTTCATCACACTCACAACTGCCCTGCACCATGACGGCGTCAGCAGGGATCACATCACCCGTCTGGAGAGTGATGATGTCGCCCACCAACAAGTCAAAGATGGAGATGACATGCTCATCGCCGCCTCTAATGACAACGATTTCACGGTCGTTTTTCTTTGCGTTCAACTTTGCAAACTGGAGTTCCTTCTGGTAGTCATTGGCAGCACCAACGAGCACGACAATGAGCACTGCGATAAGGATGGCGACACCCTCGACCCACTCCACCTTCGGGATGGGCTGTCCCTCTGGGTCGTACTGCTGGGGCTGGCCAAAGGTTTCGTAGAGCCCAAGAGCGAAGCTCACCACGGCGGCTATACTCAACAGGATCAAAACCTTGTCGTGCAGTGCTTCCCACGCGAGCTCAAAGAAGGACTTTGGTTTCTTTTGAGGGAGGACGTTGATTCCATATTTGCGTATGTTTTCGTCGAGGTCTGGGAGTGCTGGGTCCAAACCCATTGTTGAGCTTGTGTTTAGCGCTGTGTAGAACTTTGCTGGATCGTCTTGGAATCTGTGCTTGAAGAACTTTAGAGATTTTGGGTCGTGTAGTTCGCTGAGGTCTTCCTTGTCCACAGAGAACAGGCCACTGTCCACAACATTATTGCCAGTGCTGCTGTTGTGGTGTGTGTTCATGGTGGCTGTTAGGTGAGTGGTGGGATCTGAGTTTGAAAAGCCTGGAGAAAGCGGTGAAGATGGTGATGCAGGAGATAAAGATGGCGGAGCTGGTGGAGTGAGCTGTCTGTTGATCGGGGACAGCTCTATCATGTGTTGTTGTTGTTCGCTCTCTGTCGTAGCGCTGTGGGTAGAATCAGTGTTGTGGGTAGTGCTGGTGCAGCTGGTGGTAGATGCCTTTCCAGCCATATTGGTATGTGTGAAGCAACCCTTAAAAACAAACTTTTAGGCGTCACGTATATTCCGGTACTTTTCTTTCTTGCAGAGCAGAACAAACAGGAAATCTTTGAACGAAGAGTTGCGATGTGTATACGATAAGGAGAGGTAGCAGTGGTAGTTTCCCTCAATGCTGTGTCTGTGTGTTGGTTTCAGGTTGGTTGTGCCTTCTTTAATCAATATATATATATTTTTTTTATCGAGATTTTATGCAAAGGGTTCAGTTTCCTCCGTGATTGATTCTCAAATGTATGGTGCTTCTTGGGGCCGTGTAGTGGGTTTTAATGGGTACTAATCGATTGACGAGGAGTAGTCAGCCTGCTGGCAGGCGGGTGAAACGCTTAAGTATAATAGCTAGGCTAGGCTAGGCTAGGCTGGGCTGGGCTCGGCTTTCTCTGGGAAGAATGATCATGATCATGATCATCTTCTACAAGGCTATATGGACTGTCACATACTCTCTTTACTTTAGCTGTTTTCTTTAGCTGACTTGCTAATCTAATCGATGGCTACACGCAATGCAGGGCAGGGCTATCGCAGTAACCAGGTCCCACTCCCCAGCACAGCATCACCACAGTAGACATTTCGAGGCTGTGTCAATCGACACAATGCAAATGCCATGCATGAAAAAATAAAATTATGATTGAAAAAGATGTCAAAATTACTTCAGCGGGTAATTCTCCTGTTTGGGAAATTTTTTGCACGATTTTTTATTTTTTTGTGGGTCCTGGCATCAAAATACCATCACAACATCAAAATATAACATTAAAATATAATAACATCAACAACAAGCAAACACCATTCATTAGGTTTGGCAAGGGACATGGTGGCAAGGATACCAATTGACATCATTGGTGGCAGGGCTCTTGTGTTCGACCTCGAGGACGTGAAGAAACTGCGTCAGGTTGGCGTGTGCGGTGTGCTTTCTGGCACGCTGCCCACTGCTGCTCAGCAAAACATTTTCTTGGGGTTGCCCCTACAGCTCATGCTGGAGGAGGTTGTGTGGTTATTAATTCAGGGCTATGCTGCGCTGGTGCCCAGTAAAGAGTTTGTGCAGTCACTCATCGGCTGTGTCTCTGAAGAGCAAGTGTTTGAACTGCAGAAGCGTCGTATCCAAAACTTTCAAGAGCAGAAGCTAGAGAAGCGGGACAAGTTGTCAAAGAAGCTCGACTCGTTGAATCAAAAACAACAGAAACAGCATACACAGCAGTACGATGATGCTTCACTAACCCAAAGTTTGTTCGTCACCATTAAAGACAATGTTAAAGATTTGCCCAATTATGAATTCTTGTACTCACTACTGACTGCTGATAATAATAATAATAATAATGATAATAATAATGATATTAATAATAATAATAACAATCATGTCAATGATTTGGTGTTACAATCATTGTCCTCCAAATTCAATCTACACCTCGAACGACACAACTAT
The DNA here is from genome assembly GCA_030570475.1 of Liangdongia dendrica. NCBI lineage: Eukaryota > Fungi > Ascomycota > Saccharomycetes > Phaffomycetales > Wickerhamomycetaceae > Liangdongia > Liangdongia dendrica. The sequence continues at coordinate 24,821 of JAJLVY010000063.1, forward strand.
GCTGTTTTCCAACATCTAAAGAAGAGACAATATTTCCTAGCTCCTGGGTTGAGATTTGGCGGCAAGTTCATTGCATATCCAGGCGACCCGCTAAGGTACCATGCTCATTTAATAGTACGCCCTATCAAGGACGTGTGCAATGAAGACATTGGGATGATGAACATTGTAAATGGCGGTAGACTGGCAACGGGGGTGAAGAAAATTTGGCTCATTAGTGGTGAACAACAGTCACAAGACCATCATTATCATTCAGAACTCACTGTTGATTCCTTGAAACAGGATAATGTGATAAATTTCTCAATCGAATGGGCTGGATTTGGTTAGTTAGTTAGTTGATATTATATGATATGATATGATATAATATAGGGTTAATACATGTTGCATTTTATAAAAATAAATAGGATAACTAACATAACATACACATAAAGATAACTAGCAAGCAACCACCGCTCAATTTAATTTTTCGGTAAGGGCAACATTTCTGGTAACTTTATTTTGGCATGTTTTATACTAGGCCTTTAATTCCGTATAAATTGGGCGGATGGCGCAGTTGGTAGCGCGTATGCCTTGCAAGCATAAGGTCATCGGTTCGACTCCGGTTTCGTCCATTTTTTTTTCTTGGTTGGAACTATTTTTTCCCACGGATTGGCCGGTTCTCGATTCCCGGTTCGATTCTTTTCTAATTGTTTAATTTGTTTTTATATACATACACCTTATATACCTTACTTATTTATTTATATTATACCTTACAGAAATTACACAATAGATAGAGATGGCATTGTATTGTGAATTACATTATACAGGCCAGGCGTGTTTTTTAGGTCACACTGCCTTAATAACCACTACTTTGTTAAATAGGGGTGCAAACTTTTGAGATTTAAAAGTTTAAAACACACATCTTCCATTTTGTTCCTTAGTTTTCCATTGTTTGTTGTGCAAATCGAGGCATCGTTCCTGAAACTAGGGCCCAGCACAAAAAAACGCCATAGCGTGGACTATTTCGGAAATTGTGAATTCCAAAAAAAAAAAAAATTCTTCCATGCATCTTTATGCGAGTGAAAAAAGATTTTAATCTTGAATTTGACACCTCTGACAAAGATCCACCACCCACTTGTTAGTCCCTTGGTCAACAATATAGGCGTAGTGGATCATTTCTGACAAGCTACAGTAACTAGAAACACGAGCCTGAGCACGACCATCAATACGCAAACAGTGAAGAACAAGAGGATTATATATATATATATATATAATTATTATTATATATAAAAATTTATATATATAAAAATTTATATATAATAATTAATAACTTGCTGCGCATTGATTGGTTATGTGGGTTATCTAGTGATCAATTCATATCGTTATTATAGGTCTGAGTCAAAGTGAATAATATTTTATGAATGAATGAATCAGACATGGGTCATGTTTTGGACTTTCTTCTAGCCTCTGAAATTTTTTCATGCGCGTCGAGACTACTAATTTTAAGAGTGCTAAAGGAAGAAAAAAATAAAAAAAAAATTTTTTATGGCGCAAACTGATTTATTGCGCCTAAACAACAGAATTACAGAATTACAGAATTACAGAATTGTACTGACTGTGACTATGACTGTTAAGAGGATATGAAAGGCAAAAGCCATATATGTTTCTAGTATCATAACCGTTGCTACATTTACATTTGCTATGGATCAGCCTTGTTCTCGTTCGCGTTCACGTTCTCTTTGCAGCCTAGTAGGGAAACAAAAAGATGAGCCTAGGAAGACTAGGCAATTGCTGCTACTATTTATCTATAATCATAAGTAACGATAACGAAAGTAACGTAGTAGAACTGTCTGTCTGTCTGTCTGTCTGTGGTTCCAGTTTCACTTGTTTGTTTGGGTTTTTGTCATTGACATGAGATTGTCTAGCAATATTGATGAACACTCCATTTATTTAATATTGATTGCTATGATGAGCTCACAATTGCTCAGTCTATACACCACAACAAGGAGTTTGTACCACTGTGGTACACTACAAACCACTACATGAGCGATTAAGACAAACGTAAACACACACTTTTTTTTACCCACCTAGAAGTATGAAGTATTATAAACAAGTAAACAAGCGGTGTGCTCTTGTTTTGACTATATGTTTTGATTCAAGATGAAACATTTTGTTTTGATTGTTGGGACTCTCTCTAGAACTGAGACGTCCTGAGACCCGTCTCTGAGACCCGTCTCTGAGGCTGAGCGAGCCAAATGGAGACTGGAAATGCGTCATTTTTCTATGTGATTCCAGGGACTAGTCCGTGAGACTACCCTCTCGTGGCGCCTCCCTCGTCTGGGCTCAGCGGGAGGGTTGTGGTGGCAGGCTCTCTCTGCCTGTGTGTGTGAACCTTTTAAACCTTGTTCTGAGACAGAGATGGGGGCAAATATAGGGGGGTACATTATAGGGGTGTGTGGGCAATAGGCATGTGTATACCCAGCCCTAGCCCTAGCTTGTGTGTGTGTGTGTGGACACCTACCTTTGTTTAATTGACTCCTATCGTTCTAGAAGAACCAGAAACGTGTGTAGCTAATACAGCGGTGCACAGGCTGGCTACGGTGGGAGGCGGCATGAGGTAATGTTCTGTTCAATGTTGAGTGCTGATGCCTATAGCAACAGACACCAGAGAGCACAACAAGGGTACACAACAAGAACAAGAGTACACAACAAGAGCACAACAAGCACCCGGTCAGTCATCAGCACCCAAAAAACACCTCAATGATCTGCTCTGTTGTCTCTGCCCCGCTGTCGCCCAGACCCTCTACCCCAATGTGCCATTGGCTCTGCCTGTTCCAGAGTCCCACCCAGTCCCATACAGTCTCGTTAGACCCCCTTGATCTGCCTCAGCCCCACCGCCACCCCATTTTAACTCAGCACACGCCGCCACCCACATAATGCACATGTCATCTTCACGTGCAACAATCAATAAAAATTTTTTCACTTGGAAATTTCTAGTGATGGGTTGTGATGCGATGAGTAAATGGGTGAAAAAAGTATAAATACAACACACAGCGGCTTCTCCAAGCTCAATTGAGCATTGACATACTAAACCATCCCATCCCATACCATACCATACCATACCATACCATCCAACAAACAAACCAATCCTTTGTGCTGCTATATCAATCGATCGTTACAAAGACATACGCATCACTATCACACAAATCACACACAAATCACACATCACACAAAGCATTTATCATATTATTACAACAATGTGCGCATTTAACGACTACTGTATTGTTTGTGACAAGCTATGTTCTGGTCACTCTGCTTACTGCTGTGAAGCTTGCAGATTCAAAGATATGGAATCCCACTACAACTTTGCCAATGTTCCACAGTTGATATCGCCAGTCTTGCAGCCTAGAAACGGCTCTACCGCCAGCATCGACTCCACCATTGACGCTGACGACTTGGATGAAGATGACGAGGAGAAGGAGGAGGAGTTCAAACAAGAGTATCTAATCAAGAGCCCTCTGTTACTATCCACTACCGTTAAGGAAAACTCGATAGCGGGCTTCAGTCTCAATGACAGTATTCCAAGAGAACAACAACAACAGCAGCATCAACAACAGCATCAACATCACCACCATTCATTGCACAGCCATATCCAGCCTGTCCCACTAAACTCTGAAATCTGGGCCGCTTCTTCCAACAATTACAAGAAGTGGTTGAACGTTGTTCTATGATTTCCCGTTTTTTTCAGGGCGGTTAGAAAAAGTTCAACTAACAATGAGAAAGAACTACAACAGAGAGAGAGAGAGAGCGGTACTACAATGGGAAGAGATGACGAGTTCCCCTGTCCGCGCTCTCTCTTTCTCCTTTTATGGCTATGGTTTATGAGATGTTTAATGACTAGGAAAGACAAGAGATTTGATTCATATTTTTTGACATTTTTTTTTTGATTTGTAAATAGCAAAAGAAGGAAGATATTGCAGAAGAAAAATCCCACACACATACTGGTGTTGGCTATTGGTATATAGAGTTACTATTTATTAACAGCACCTTTTATTGCATTATATTTTTTTCTAAATTTGTTTAATAATTTGATTGTAGAGATTTGATCTAAAACTGAACTTCCGAAGTTTTTCGAGTTCCCACCACCATGTGTCACAAACCCTTATACTCTTGTTCTCGAAATAGAAACATGGAGATACACTGTCTATTGAAGCGGGGTATGGTATATATACATCGACCATAGTGGCCAGCCAGCCAGCACTCTTGGCTTGACCTGACTTGACTAGAGGGAACTGGGAACTATTTGCGCGGATGGCTCAATCAATTGAACCCTTAATCACATAACAGCATAACAGCATAACAGCATAATAACAGCATAGATAGGCGAAACCCATTCCGAAAGCAATTGCAAAGTGTGTTGGACCAAGATCTACATCCATGTTCCCAACCGCCCTTTCCAAGTTTCAAGATCTGATCCCATCCCACACCCACACGTAGCTCATCAATCCATGGTGCCATGAGTCCCAACCTCCAAGTCCTCACAGAGGGATTCGCGCCTGTGTCTTCTTTGTTGGTTGGGAGGCTTCTCTGGAATTCACAAACACAGTTGCCCACATCCCGGTGCCGCTGACAAGGTGTGGACTGTTCGGGACTTGAACCACCAAGTCACCAAGTCACCAAGTCACCAAGTCGCCAAGTCATCAAATCACCAAATGCCTACAATGGTACTCTA
>JAJLVY010000064.1:0-28856 GCA_030570475.1 Liangdongia dendrica
GCTGACAAAGCACATAGCTCAGAGCCACATAGAGAGAAAGCACCATTGACAAAGACGGCACAGACACCTTTGAAAGAGTTTGCGAATGCACCAGGGTTGTGCCAGTACTTACCACCGATGTAGCCTTGATCACCAGCACCACCACAGATGATGACGATAGCTAGGATGATGAACCCAATAATCATTAGTGTCTTTGCCAAGTTGAACAAGAACTCAGCTTCACCATAACCAGAGGAACCGCAAAAGTTCACAACGACAATCAAAGTGTAAAAGATACAGACGAAAGCATCTGGGTTGATTGTAGTTGTCCAGTACTTAATTGTCATGGAAGCAGTAACCAGTTCCAAAGGCATGACACAAAACCATTGAATACAGTAGTTCCAAGACACGGCAAAAGTAACAGAAGGGTCAATCAAGAAGGCAGTGTAGGCAGAGAACCCACCAGACAAGTCACCATAAGCAACAGCCAATTCCCCTGCAGCTTCCATAACATTACATAACATAGTACCAACAACGACAATACCAATCAACAGCCCAGCAGGGCCACCTTTTGATAGGGAACCACCCGAACCGACTAGCAGACCGGTACCTATACCAGTAGCAATCGAGATCATAAACATATGATGGGTCTTTAGGTTCTTTTTGAGCTTGCTGCCATCGTTCTTGTGCACAGCAACGTTACCATCTTCGTCATAAACAGTCTGCTCCTCAGCAGGCTTGAAAGAGTCTTTGAATCTTTGCCATCTTGAGCCAGATTCAGAGTAGGTATTGTTGTTGAAGTCAGTGGTTTCGGCAATACCAGTGTCCTGGAAGGACTCGCTCTTGTCACCACCACTGGAGGTGACGTAGGTTTCGAAATCAGTCTTCTTTTCAGCAGACATGATATAATGTAGTGAAGATTATATTTTCTTGGTTTCACATGTTGGTGCGGAGTACAGTGTATTTAAACATAAAGACTTCTGTTAACTGTTAGATTTAGCGGTGCTGAGCGGTTCAGCAGCTGCATATCTGGGTGAGCGGTGAGATCAGAACGCCAGAATTGATAAGTGTAAAGCAGACGCGCAACGCAACAGTGATCAGCCATTGGGGATCAGACGACACCTGTCAGGGAGCGGCCCGCTGGGTGTTAGAGCCCAAGAGGTGCCTTTGAATGTGCTTGGAGCCTTGCCTAACTTCACGATGCCTCTTATGCTGTGCTGCCTGTACCGGGTTTTCAATGGTTTCCAGGGCAGCTTTGCCGTGCTGTTTACCAACTACGGCAGGGCTCTCTGGAGAGGGCTTTGGTGGTGCCTTGCACTAGGCAGCAGGGGGCTCCCGTTCCATGGGAGTAGAAGCATTACAGGAGCATTAGCTAGAGAGCCACCAGTGTAGTGTACCTGAATTGTAAAGGCTGTCGAGCCCTAGAAGAAGAAGAAGAAGAAGCGTTTTAGAAGGAAGGCCCCAAGGCAGAATATGTCACTTTTAGCAGCCATGAACTCCTTGACGAGACGAAAGGAATAAAGTCAGCGTGCGCATTCCAGTGCTTATTTTGGTAATAAATGGAGCAGCGGATTCTTTCACAGCTTTGAGTGGTTGTACTCATCTCAGCCAATCATGCCGCAAAGGCGGAGACAGCGAGTGGTGGAAAAACCAACAACAGAAATAAGTCCATCCATTACGCTTAAAATGCTTTGGTAGTTACTAAGCAGCTGGCTTTAAGGTGTTTATATTTGCGGAAAGTGCCTCTCAGTTTGGAGAGCAACAGCGGAGAGCCAAGGCCCTACAATGATGTGACAGGTTTAGATAGGCAAAAACAAACGATGTGACAGGTTTAGATAGACAAAAACAAACGCTTGCAAATAAAGAGCGGGGACATAACTACGTAATGGTGTGCTATTGTGCTGTTCCAGTAACTATTTCTAAATGCAGTTTAAAGCAATGCCGCATTAACAGTGTCATTGTATTGTCTCTACACTTTTATAATGGATACACCATGACTCTGCTCATCAGCATTGATCTTCACAATGTCATCGTAGCTCAACAGTCCATCTCTAAACAGCTTGTAAAGTCTCACCAAGTGCTCCCACCCACCCCTTACTTCTTGCGCAGGAATATCAACAACGTCAAATGGGTGCACTCTGCCAGGCGGAGCCAACTCAATACACAAGTCAGCCAAACCAACCCTCGCAGTGTCTGGATTATAAATATGGAACTCACCACTATCATTTCTTTGCTTTAACCATGCCAATTGTTCCTCTTGGGAAGGTAGTTTGGAGTAGTTCCCCCAGACACCGGCAATTGCAGCAGCCTGTGCCTCCATCGAGGCAAATAAGTATGGGGACTGTTGCACACCAATTGTGCCAAATGTTGGATCTTTAACTGAAAACGCATATAGATATAGGTTCTTCACCAAGCTGTATTTGGAGTTGGAATCCTTGATCTGACCCAGCTCCACCAGTGACTTGTCAACCAGGAATGGATAGTGGTAATGGTAGCCCGTGGTAAAGATAACCTTATCGTATTGGCCCGTACTCCCATCGACAAACTGGATTTCATCAACATTGATCTTCTTGATCTGGGGCTTGATAATAAGCTCAGGCTGCTCCAGCACACCTTCGATACCACCACTTTTGTTCACCAAAGTGCGTCTAGACACAGTAATGCTCCTGGCACTTCCAATCAAAAACTTGATGACATCAACGGCACTAGCATGAGACCCAATGATTAACACATCCTTATCTTTAAATTGCTCAAACGTCTTCAAACCTTTGGAGTGTGATACAGTACCGGGATGGGTCTTGTTATACAATGGCAGCCCGTCAATCTTGGGAATGAATGGCACACTGTAATGGCCATTAGCAGCAACAACAGCATCAAATGACTCGGTATACCAGTCATCGTGCTTGCCACCATCATTTCTCCTCAACGCTAATTGCCAAACTCCATTACCAGGCGTTGTAGTAACCTTTTCAACCCGCTCGACATAGGTGTTGAACCTGACATATTCAAACAGTCCATTCTCTTGTGCAGCCTTGTACAAATCCTGCTGAATTTCAACAGCTGTTGAGAATGGATCGATTGTTCTTCCATCACGTTTGTCCTTGCCCTCACGATAATGGTTCAGTCCAAATGGCAATCTCACCAGCGGTGCAATGATATTGGAAAACAGTGCAGGGTATGCAGCACTATTGCTCCATCTCACAGTAGTATCATGATCCATCACCAATGGCTTATCCTTCGACGTACCCTGCAGCTCTGGAATCTTCAACTGTGGATCAAGCACTTCTGGGTCGTTGTAGTCACCGGCATCCAACACATCTTGAGAGAGGAACACCGGGTCTGACTTGTTGTCATAGAGCCAGTTTCCACCAATCTGTGCATTCCGTTCGAATAGAACAATCTCGTGGAACTTGTGGGTCGCTAGGAGTTCGTGAAGAGCGGCTAGACCAGCTACTCCACCACCAATGATTGCAACCTTCTTTATATCAAAGGACATTCTGAAAATGATATAGATGGAATGGAAAGAAAGCACAGCTCATTGTGAGGGACATAAACACACTTTTATACCCAAAGTAGCGTAGCGATCCAAAACAAAGAGAGCCAGAGGGACGACACCATTGTTGTGTGGCATTTTCATTTTCATTATGATTCGCTTAGTTTGTTGATCGAAGCGTTTTGCTTGATATCAACCATCCATCAGTGCATGTAAAGACACAATAAAGACATAGTAACGATATAACCAACTGGTAATAATAGGTGGTAATCTAAACAGACATCACTTCCTCTAAAAGACAGTTTCCAGTACAACTCGTAGGGGGGGGGGAGGGGGAAGGTTTATCAACCGTAACTGTTTAACCAAACTGTCGCCTCCGCCTAACTCTCCGCCTAACTCTCCGCCTAACTCTCCGCCCAGCACTCAGCTGAGACAATCACCGTTCCCAGAATTACGCTCGTCAGGCGTAAATTCCAAACCGGAAAATTTTTTTCGTCTTCCATCACCAAACAAAAAACACAGTGAAAGAGTAGCACAGAAGAGTGATTTTGACTCAGCAAGTATTATAAGAACATCACCATGGCTCCACCAGTCGTTCGTCCAGATAACGTTCTAAAGGTACATAGGCACATTTGAATTATACCACCGACCATTTATTAACCATTTATTTTTTTTACTAGAGAGCTGAAGAGTTGATTGCAGTTGACAATGAAGACGCTGCTTTGCAAATCTTGCACGAGTTCCTAACATCCAAGAGAACCAGAGCTGTTGTCCCAGCCGCTCTAGAACCAATCGCTTTACTATTCATCCAATTGGGTGTTGATTTGAGAAAGGGGTTCACCTTGAAGGATGGGTTGTACCAGTTCAAAAAGAATGTCCAAGTTGCCCCAACTGGGTTGCCATACGTTGAAAACGTTACACGCAAGTTGATCGAGTTGGCAGAAAAGAAGCTTGAGACTGCCAAGGCCAAGGCTGATGACGTACTAGAGGATGATTTGGACGCTGCAACTTCCCCAGAGGATGTCTTGATGTCTGCTGTCTCCAACGAGCAGTCCAAAGACCGTGCTGATAGAGAACTCGTTACTCCATGGTTGCGTTTCCTATGGGAATCCTTCCGTTTGGCTCTTGATCTATTGAGAAACAACTCCCGTTTGGAAATTACATACACTGCTATTGTCCAACAAGCGTACCAATTCTGTCTAAAGTACAACAGAAAGATGGAGTTCAAGAAACTGTGTGAAATGCTACGTACACATGTCCAAAACGTCACCACCCAGCAAAAGACTGGTACCAAGCCAATCAACGCTGTTGACTTGCAAGACCCAGAAACTCTACAACGTTTCTTGGATTTGCGTTTTGTCCAATTGAACGTTTCCGTCAAGTTGGAACTATGGCAGGAGGCCTTTAGATCAGTTGAAGACATCCATACTTTGATCACAATTTCCAAGCGTTTGCCAAAGCCAACCATGATGGTCAACTACTACGAACACTTGGCCAAGATCTTTTTGGTGTCCGACAATGGCTTGTTCCACGCTGCTGCATGGCACAGATTCTACAGCTTGTACTCCCAGTCTCCAAATGCTACTGAGGAGGAACTAAACCGTTACTCTACTGTGTTCTTGCTCTCTACTTTGGCCATCCCACAAGAGGATTTGTCTAACGATGAGGTTTTGGACTATGCTGCTAAGCAATCCACCGACCGTTTGACCTCTTTGTTGAACTTGCCAAAGATCCCAACCAGAGAGTTTTTGTTGAACGCTGCATTGAGCAAGAACGTTTACGATTTCGTGGACCCATCCATCAAGAAGTTGTACTCCTTGTTGGAGGCTGACTTCCATCCATTGGAGATCCGCCAAGAGTTGAACGATGTCGTTGACGAAATCGAATCCAACGAATACTTTGCTGCCTACATCAAGCCATTGACCCATGTTTTGTTGAACCGTTTGTTTGAACAAGTTTCCCAAGTTTACGAAACTGTCAAGTTGGAGTTCTTGATCAAGTTGGCCACTTTTAAGGGTAAGTTTGCATTGTCTCCATTGCAAATTGAAAGCTTTTTGTTGAATGCCGGTAAGCAAGGTATCCTATCCTTCAGTATTGACCATGACTCTGGTGTCGTTACTTTCAGAACCGACCCATTCGATGAGAGCATCACTGACTTTGCTGGTGTCTCTTCTCTACAAGAATCCCCAGCACAATTGATCCGTTCTCAATTGTCCAACTTGGCCTCTACGTTGTACAAGTCCTTGCAATTTGTTGACCCAAGCTATAATGCTAAGCAACAAGCTATCCGCGAGCGCTTGATCGCCAACGCCACTGCTGCTTTGAAGATGGAGCGCGAAGAACTGGCCAAGCACCGTGAATTGTTGGAGCAACGTAAGATTCAAGCCGAACAAGAGAAGAAGGAGCGCGAAGCAGCCCTTGCCAAGCAAAGACAGCAGAGATTGGAAGAAGAAAAGACTGCCGAAGCCAAGCGTGTCGAAGCTGAAACCAAGCGTCGTATCGAAGAAAAGATCAAGCGTGAACAAGCTGCCATCGACGAGCAAGCCAAGAAGAAGCTTATCGCTGATATCAATGCTAATGGTATCATCAAGATCGATGCCGACAAGATTGATGAGCTGGATGCTGGCAAGTTACGTATCATGCAAATTGAACAGTTAGAAAAGGACAAGGAGGAATTGGAAAACCGTGCGAAGGCATTGTTCAAGAAGATGGACCACACTGAAAGAGCGTTCAGAAAGGTTGAAGTTCCATTGTTGGAGAAGGATGCCGAATCCCAAAAGGAGGAGGATTTGAAGAACTATGAAGCTTTCAAGACCAAGAGAATTGCTGTTGCTAAGAAGGATTACGACAATGCTGTGCAACTCCGTGACCGTTTCAAGAGAGTTTTGCCAGACTACGAAACCTTTAAGAACAATGTTGATTCTGCAGCTTCTGAGAGAAGAGAGGCTTTGTTGAAGCAAGCTAGCGAAAAGTTGGAAGCTGCTAAGCAACAACGCATTGAAAAGGCTCGTCAAGAATTGTTTGCTAAGAAGCTAGCAGAATACAAGAGTGCTATTGCTAAGCAACATGCCGAGGAGGAGCTTGCCAAGATTGAAACAGAAAAGGCTGACAAGTTGAGAAAGGAACGTGAAGAGCGTGAGGCTGTGAACAAAGAGAAGGATGCCCAAGCTGCCAAACAAAGAGAGATTGATGCTATGATCGAGGCTAGAATGAATGGCGGTAGATCCACCCCATCTCCAGCTCCAACCCCAGCTTCATCATCTCCTGCCCCAGGTGAAAAGAAGGATGGAAAGAAGAAGACTTTTGCCGAAAGAATGAGAGAAAAGAGAGAGAAAAACGGAGGCCATTGAACCAGTACTGTTTGTTTAAGCATAGATAATACACCAGTCTGCATTACTACTGTTACTAGTTGTTACTTTGTACTTTTCTATAGAGTTTTCAGGAGTTTTCCATCTCTGTAAATCTTAAATGTTCACCATTTCTTTTTTTTTCTTTTTTTTTTCTTTTTTTTTTAAACGAGGCGAAAAGTAAACAGGCCAAAAAAAAACCAAAACACATCGAGAATTCCTTCTTCGAAACCAATCAATCAAACCAAATAAAGAAACACACCATGTCCACATTCTTTGACCAGCAAAAGCTTTCATTCACAGACGTACCAGTCACAGCTGACGGCAAAATCTCCACTTCTGAGTTCTTGGAGGCCTGCCAATCCATTCTAAACTTGTTTGGTACATTTCTTCATTAACAAGTTTTCTGATTGATGCTTTTACTAACATATTTGTTTTGTTTTAGACGTTCTAGGTTCCACTGCTTTCACAGTTGTTCAAAACGATGTGTCTGGTAACATCAGCAAGCTGCGTACCCGTCTATTGGCCAAGCCAGACTTGTCAGCCACTCTGCAAGATCTGGTTCTAAACGAACGCGCTGAAAAGAAAACCACAGCTACCCAAGGTTTGCTATGGTTGTCTCGTGGGCTACAGTTCACTGCACAAGCCATGAGAGAGACTGTTGACGATCCATCTGCTGAGTTGACGAAGACTTTTACCGACTCATACAACAAGACTTTGATCAAGTACCACAGCATGTTTGTTAGACCAGTCTTCAAGCTGGCCATGAAGAGTTGTCCATACAGAAAGGTGTTTTTTGAAAAGTTGGGTGCCGACCAAGAAAAGGTTTTGGCTCAATTGAAGGAATGGTTGGCTGCTTTGGAAAAGTTGGTCAAGATCATCTTTGACTTTTTTGCCAGTGGTGATTACGGTAAGGGTTTGTAAGTCGGCATCAAGACTTTTGTTTAATGCTATATACTATATACTATATAAATAAATAGAACAGTTGGTTATCAAAACTGACATTCACTCAGGAGTAGTAAATTTCTAACAGACTGCTGGCAATCGATCCTAGTACTCACCACTTTGAAATATCTCTACTCAATAACCCACGTAGTGCTCCTACCTAAACGATATACTTATAATATAAACCACCGGAGATCAAGTATAGAGAACATTGGATATTCGTTGTGACTTCACAACCTTATCTCATGTTGAGTGAGACATTGGTTTACAACACAAAAGACCTCTATGTTGGTCCAGAAGACGGTTTCACCAAAAATAATAAATAAACATATCTGTGGCGATTTTCCTCAAACGTTTGCGCGAGCCCGGAGTCGAACCGGGGGCTCAAAGATGGCAACTTTGAATTTTACCGCTAAACCACTCGCGCGTTTTGTTGTGTGTATCAATTATATATTATTTCCATTACGTGTATATATACCCTCGGAACTGATCAAACCCGGAAATAAAAGAAGGTTTCAGCCAGGATAGTGCAATGGTAGTACGCGACAGCGAGTAACCAATCACCAATCACCAAGCGCACCGGTTCGATTCCCACCCACCTTATCACCGTTTGAAAAAACTACAGATAACCCACCTTTAACACTGTATGAAAAGACTACAACAATCACCAAAAAGGGGGTAACCCCTTCACCAAAGGATGCTATTGGGTATGCAGATTTATGGAGTGGCAGTTCCTGCAAGGATAAAAAGAACAATCCAAGGAGGACAGTTAGCTCATTCCTAAATATTACAGCTAACCAATCTTACATAATTATATAGTTAAATATAATATACACCGTATCAAAAAAAAAAAGTAACACAAAAAGGATAGAAATTCAAGAACCAAAAGAGAAGTTTTCGAATAAGGATAATCAAATTTTCATAAATAATTAAAATATCAACTATTAATATACACCGAATTTTATACCAAAAAAAAAGGAAATATCCTTGAAATGGATATTTCAGAACAACAACACCTCTACGGATGATGCCAATCAAAGTAAGTTAAAGATGAATACTGGAATTATAATCACTGGAATAATGTAACCTTCATAATTATATAATATTATTACCAATAAATATCTGTTCTATTAAAAGAAAGAAAAAAGAAAAAAGGGAATAGAAAGGAATATGAGAACCGTTAGGAACTCTCACTTAGAATATTAATTTGAAACAGGTACAATCCAACAGCATTCCAGAATGATGCATAACGCATACATCCACAGAACTCAGCACTCGTCTAACAAGTCATTCAATCAATCATTCATTCATTCATTCATTCATTCATTTTCCTTTTTTTTGGCTTCAATTCCTTTATATGCTATTGGTTTACAACAACAGATAGAAAAACACTAAACAAAAACTTTAATTATAGATATTGAGCCATATACAAAGAAGAACTGAAATTATAGCAAATGATGAATGAGAGTACTGGGTGATTAATGACGTTTTTCTGTTTTCTTACCAAACTTGTAGTTCTTCGAAAAGATCAACTCTTCCCGGAGCTTGTTGTAGATATTGAGCAACATAATGTCTAGCAGCATCACACATTTGTGGTGGACCACAAGTCATAACACCAACGTTGTTGTTCTCGGCTAGGAACTCTGTACGGATAACGTCTTCCACGTTTGGTCTACCGTGGTGGAATTGAATATTAAGGGCAGACAAGTCAGTGATGGCACTCTTAAAGTCAGACTTGTTCTTGTCAATGCTGAAGGTAACGTGCTTGTCTTCCGCGTGGTATTTTTCACTCTTGTCTTCAGTAGAGGTTGCGTCGGATTCAGTAGATTCTTGAAGCTTCTTTTCAGATTCAGAGCCAAAATCAATGTGGACTGGAGTCTTGTATTCTTCAGAGTCGCCGTTCAAAGTCATTGGACAATCACCAGTAATGTAAATCTGAATGTCAGTTCTACCCAACTTAGCCAACACCTTCAATTCTTCATAGAACCAACAGACAGCTTCAGAGCTTCTGACGGTCCAGTACAACTTAACAGCTGGCTTAATGGACAAAGGTCTTCTAGCCAAGTCCAAGGCATGGTAATATGGACCTGGGATACCGTTACCACCAGTAAATAATAGGGCAGTGTCATACTTCTCCAATGGGGCTCTGTGACCATATGGACCTTCAACAGAAACTAAAATTTGCTTCTTGTTTTCTGGTAGCTTGGATAAGATCTTGTTGATTTGCTTAGTAGCACCAGCCTTTGTCTTGATGTAGAAGGTCAATTTGTTATCAACAGTAGCGCCGTCAATGATGGTGAACGGATGATTTTGGAAGAAAGTAAATGGTGTAACAATGTATAGGAAACAGTATGAACCTGGAAAGAACTTGAAGCGTGGGCTGTGCTTAACCTTGACCTTGAAAGTATCATCACCAATCAATTGGAAGTCTGCCTTTCTGAAACCAAAGATGCTCATTCTGATAACCCTGATCAATCTGTCAAAGATCCAGACAGCCCAAGAGGCATATAGCCACTCCAAAGAGGCCAATTCGATACAGTGGTACCAACAACCAACAATGAAGATAATGACAAAAGTAATATGAACATACAAGAATGTTTCATAAGTACATCTTCTAAAGAAATGGGAGGCCTGAAACAAGATCAAACCAGCAAACAAGACTGCAATCAAACCCCAAATCAAGTAGTTGGCAGTGTAAGCATGTTTCAAACGAGCAAAACCACCAGCTCTCAAGTAATTATTAGTGAAACAAGAAGCGTGGATCATGGCATGGAAAAACATCATTCTAGCAACACACTTGTGGTAAACAATCATAGAAGCATATGAGATACCAGTGAAGCTAGTGACAAAGTTGTTTCTACCAGCCAGCAAGATCAACAATGGAATTTGGCCAAAGGCAATGATACCAGTTCTGAAACCAACCATTCTGTTGAACTGATTCCAGTAGTCGCTGTAAGTGCTTGTGAAGTCATAGTGGACACAAGTTTGCAAAACGTTCAAGCAGAAGAATAAGAAGACAATAATACTTTCCACTCTTGTTGGTAGTAGACCAGAGAAGACCTTTTTGAAGATTGGTGGGTTGGTGTGCTTATCTCTAAATAAATCAGGGGTGTACTTGCCACTGAAGCAAGCTGGGATGGAAACATTGGCTCTGTACCATTTCATCCAAGAACCGTTGAATTTCTTAAATAGGCCAAGTCTGCAGACCAAGTTTGCAACAGCATAGATTAAGAAGACAAAGATGAAGAAACAGTATTGAATACCAGAGAAGATGTGTGGCATGTCCATGTTGTAGAAGTAGTTAGTCAAGTATTTGGTTTGCTCATGTGTGACAGATTCAGGAATGTCAATTGGTTGGTAAAAGACATAGCTAGTTGTGTTTAGATGTTGCTTCTTGATATTCTTGTAATCGAAAGCATATTTAGTAGCATTTTCATAAATCTTGTATAGTGACTCTGCAGTAAGGTTTTTGTAACCACTTGAATGACAGTTACTCACTAGAGCCTTGGTTGTACTGTTGAAATCCTTGTTGTAGGCACCGAATGCAGCATTGGCAAAACAGAGCATCATAGAACCGGCAGATGGTGGGTAAGTACACATGTTTAAACTAGATCCACTATAGCCATGACCACTTCCAGAGTGCGAAGACTTTTTCTTAGAGACCCAGCCAAACTTGTATTTCCCAACAGCAGTGCTACAAGAAGTGTACAACACCTTGCTTCTTGGATGCCAACTTGTCTTTGGCAAGTTGGCTGCAAAAACGGCTTGAATCCAAACCACTAAAAGACACAAAACACCAGTTCTAGTTGTAAATCTCATTTTGGATTGTGATTATGATGTGTTATAGTGAAGGACACATTATGGGGTTTGATGTGCTTGAAGAGATAAGGGAGATGCTTGCTTTATATCCAAAAGAGTTGTCATGATCCATGCAACTACTTAGTACGCAAGACCCAAAAACGTTTTTGACCTGATTGGAACCAGTATTCGCACACCTTTTCCAACACCTCATCTCTTACTCGCTGCTTGTGATATATGATTGACAGATCAATTCCTGCATGGGAGTCGCTGTTTTTCCTTTTTTTTTCCTACCCGTCTGATGCATACGAAGTTACCTCTGTGAAAAGTTTTCCTACTTATAATCGAAAACACCAAATGTGTAATTTAGATACAATTGATGATGATGATTCAAGGGGGAACAGAGACATGTCCAATGTTGAACAGATATCTCTGTGTGGAGCAACTCTTTTTTTTTTGATTCTTTAGAATTTGTCGTCCAGTTGAGCCTCCTTTTGCGTTATATTTTTATCTACACCATCTAATGCCTCGAGATGAAGTCTGAGATTTACGTCTATCTTGTCTCAAAGGCCACATGTTGCAGCCCAGGAACACAGATGAATACCGGCTGCAGGTCAGCAGAAATATATGCTTAATTTAAAGTTGTCCATTGAAGAGACTGCAGATTTTGCTCTGCCCAGCCATGCCCACAATCTATTAATACCGCTTTGGATGCAGTATTCTGCATATCACTGCATATCACTGCACGACACTACACACAAGAATTGTCAGTAACCCTAACCCCAGACATCTGGAATGTGGGGCTGTTGTTGGCTGTGTGATACCACGGTTTAACTACTTTTTGTTTCATTGTGCAACTCAAGTTGAAGAGACGTTTGAAGAACAATGTGTCCCTTTGAACGCCTTTGAATATATATATATGCCCTTCTAAAACCCGTGTACCTATATTTTTCCTCCAATACACAACTATATTCTCGTTTCTTTTGAGGGGTAGAAAACCTTTCAAAGACTGAGGATGGGTCTGTAGGTCTATGCACCAACGTTCTCGAACAGCTTTTACACTGAAAAGTCAACTTTTTTGTTTTCATAAGACCGGAAGCCAGTTTTTTGTGCTAAATAGCGGTCATATATTTCGTCACAGAAACGACTAACTGACAATTGCAGTTGCGCGTGTCACTCTTTTCTTATTCAACACTTCTCTATTTTGAGGCTGCTTTTCTGATCACAGCCGTTTTATTTAACCAAGCCCATCGGCAGTGCTGGGATTTAATCTAAAAGATCAACTGCAGGTCTGCGCATAAAATCATGCATTGCTCGAGCTTTAAAAAAAAACAGACAAAAAGGACAAAAGAACAACACAGAACTGTTCGAGGCCTTAATGGAGCATCAGCAGGCACTGTGATTGGCTATTCTTTTCTCCAATGACATCTTTTTCACCCAAGGCTGCAAAGGCAAACAGGGGATGAGGAACATCGAGCGTGATTCGAAGCAGCCGTGGGGAGCTGTTGGTGGAAAATACCGAAAAAAGCCAGTTCAGTAGTTGGGCAATGTGAGTGGAAAACTGCACTTTTTGCTGTGTGTGAATGTCGTCTTTAGTTAAATAATAGACTTTAAAGCGTTAGAGCACTTTAAATTAAGGTAAATTAAGGTTGGCTTTAAAGACTTGGAACTTATTAGTTCTATTGTTCTGTCAGGGGTGTTGTTTACTCAAAATCAGTAACTGTTTAATCAATCACAAACATAGCGTAGATAGTGTAGACATTAGGTATGTCCAGACCTCAAGTGTATCCCGGTAATATCAGGCGTTTTCTAGAAAAGATGATGACTTGTTCCATCCACCAACGGCAGTTGGAACATTTCATCTGTTGTCCAAATGCACATTCACTCACTGGTACACTGGATCACTGTATATGTGACTACTGGGGTCTAAGCCAAACCAATTACTGACAGAAGCTTGACAGTAGATACCATCATCTACCATTACGCCCACATATTCTCGAAGTGAGATCAGATCAGATCAGAGTCCTCTATATTGGTGTGCGGCACCCTGTGCTCAGCCTCCTGTACCGCTCATCTCGTTGAAAAATAACAGAGTGACTGCAGCAGTGAATATAGGGGCAGTTCTGGGTCCAGCCAAGTCAGGGCATGACTCAACCAAAGAGATTCAAGACATGTTCATACATACAATACGGAAACACGAGGAAAAGCCAGTAATGGGATTTAGATCTATGATTTTATTTTACCGCTCAGCAAAAGAGATGGTGAGTGCTCTGTTCGGTGACTGGTATATCTGTAGATCTGGGTGTCTATTTTTTGTTGTTTTTTTTTTTTTTTGTTTTAGTTGCTTTTGATTTTCGATCCTGGCCTGGTCTTGTGTGTATTGGACTAATTAAGGATCTGCTGTGTTGAATGATGGACTCAACCCACACTCAAACATTTCCAATCAGCATGTTCATAGATTACAATACCAGATTAATCATTTGCTATATAGTATATAGTATTATTGATCGTCCTGTGTATACTTTTAACCATCCATATATATAATTACAAGTTTTACACATAGATGAACGGACACTGTTAGTAACGCCGACAGTGAATTTTGAATTTAGTGTTTACAGAAATACCATTGTACTTGCGATGGGTATCCAATTATTAGTTTTAAAGGTCTTTGCATTCTGTTTCTAGAAGTTTATTTTGTGTTTATATAGGAGTGAGAAAACTACAAGAACCTGGTCCTTCAAAGTGCAGATTTCGAGGGATATAGATATATCAGTGATGTACTACTCAAATATGAATCTAAAAACTTGAACCCATACATCTTGGATGTTATGCAAAATAATGATTCATATTTTCAGTCTAGTGTTGTTATATGATATTGCAAACTGTATAATCAAAATTGAGCATTTTTAGAAGTGAGAGTTTTTACGTGATGAAGAATAAACTTTATATTAATAAAAAATCAAGACTGTAATTGTTAAAAAAATAAAAGGTCATAATTGATTAAATGATCTTCAGGATTCTAATTTTCTTCACTAGTAATACTTAATTCTTCAATTTTTTTGCCAATATATAACGCGCGACGTCTTTATTAAAAGCCAGCATGAGTTGAAACCAGAAAGCTTTAATCATGCTTTGGTAGACTGAATCAAGTATTCAAAATATTCTTTGGAGAATGGACTTTTCGCCAAATAAAAAAATGTGATCATAGTAGTAGATTTAATCACAACAGTTCTATTAATGTATTTAGGAATAGATTCAGTACCAGATTTTGCCACTTCGGATAGTTTCATATACAACAGATACTGAATGATCAATATAACAAAACCAAGCATAAACTCAATCTCTGTTTTGAATTTAATAAGTTGACCAACTAAGCATCCGGTAGGAATAATACATACAGCAACAGATACTGCATACTGGGTTTCAACCATTTGCTGTAGTCTTTCAAGAGGAGTATATGACATCTCCTGTTCTTCTTTAGCTTTAGCAGCATCAGTGGCAGATTTAGCAGCATCAGTGGCAGATTTAGCAGCATCAGTGGCAGATTTAGCAGCATCAGTAGCAGACTTAGCAGCATCAGTGGCAGACTTAGCAGCATCAGTGGCAGATTTAGCAGCATCAGTAGCAGACTTAGCAGCATCAGTGGCAGACTTAGCAGCATCAGTGGCAGATTTAGCAGCATCAGTAGCAGACTTAGCAGCATCAGTGGCAGACTTAGCAGCATCAGTGGCAGATTTAGCAGCATCAGTAGCAGACTTAGCAGCATCAGTAGCAGCAGATTTAGCACCGTAATTCTCGATACTATCCTTAAATAATTGTTGTAAATGGGAGTTTGTTGGGTGTAGCTCTGGGTCCCCACCACCATTTATGTGTGACATAATAAAATTTGACTATTGAATAAATATGAATAAACTTGAATGGCAAAAGATGAAGCAAATTTAGTATTTTGTATTTTGACACAAAATGAGTTCTTTATTCTTTTTAGTGTCACTACTAATTTTGGCAGCGTGTATTGACACGCGTTATTTTGTCTGCTTTTTTGAAACCACTCACAACTAAACTAATGTTTTGCCGAACCGAATCAAATACTACAACACAGTACAGTACAGTTTAAATATCAAGCAATCATTATTTTTAAACAAAAGATTATTAAAATTGTACAGCCAAAAAAAAGTTTGACGGTAAAAAGTCAAAAGAGAATAGAATAAAAAGGTAACCAAAAAAGGTTAAGGTTGAAAAAAAATAAAGAGTTTCGTCACATGAAATCAAATAATAAAATAATAATTTCTTGTGGTTGCAAATCTTTCTTCGTTTCTTCATAGAATAATGCTAAAGATGCAATGCAATTAAAAAGAGGGAGACGGATATCCCTCCCTCATTTTTGTTTGGTAGAAGTTGTTTTGTATGGATATGTTGTTGTTGAATTTTGGTTTCTTTGAATTAGTGAATTTACAACATAGCCAAAGCAACAGCAGCAAAAGCACTGAACAATGAAGTGGCTTGTAGAGCAGCAGCACCACCCTTAGACTTGGAAGCAGAAGCAGAGGATGAAGCAGCAGAAGAGGAAGCAGAAGAAGCTTCAGAAGTGGACTTAGCCTTTGAGGAGGAGGTAGAAGAAGCGGCAGCAGAGGAGGAAGAAGAGGAAGCTTCAGAAGAAGAAGTGACAGCCTTACAGTTATAAGCATCACCTTGGATAGCACCCTTCTTTTCCAAGTTGTCAAAGTTAGAACAGTCCAAGTCGTTAGAAGAGTCAATGGTGACACCACCGGAAACCCTCTTCAAAGATGGCAAAGAAGCGTTGGTGAAGTTACCAACAAAGATAATAGCACCACCAACGGTTTGCAAAGCGTCGAAACCATCAATGTTCTCCAACAAGGTGTTGTTAGAGATATCGAAACCACCCTTGATAGTAGTCAAGTTGGACAAGTCAATGGTTTCCAAGTTATCGTTGGAAATGATAGCCAAGGAACCACCAATGGTGCTCAATTGTGGAACATCGATAGAGTCAACAGTGTTGTTGATGAAACCCAATGAGGCGTTAACGGTTTGCAAAGCTGTCAAAGAGATGGAAGCAACGTCACGCAAGGTGATGTTGTTAGCCCATTCCAAGTGATCGAAAAAAACTTCGACATCTTGAGAGTTGTAAGAGACAGACAAAGCAGACTTGACATTATTCAACTTGGAGTCAATTTTGGTCAATTGCTTGTTGTTGTTGATGTCGTAAGTGTCCAAAGAGGTAATGTCGAAACCCTCCAAAGTTTCCAAAGCGGTATCAGAGATGATCAAAGAGTTCAAGGTGGTGATACCAGAGTTCAAGTTGATGGAGGACAAAGCTGGCAAGGTAACCAAGTTGACGGAACCAACAGTCTGCAATAAAGGCAAGTCCAAATTGGACAAGATTGTCAAATCCTTCAAGGTCAATTCGTCGGTAATGGTAGCCAAGGAGCCAGCAGAGAAACCACCCAAGGAAGTGGCATTGTTGATAATCAAAGAACCGTAAATGGCTTTGACATTGTTCAAAGCAGCGTTACCCAAGTCACCAGAAATGGTCAAATCACCCTTCAAGGCGGCACATGAGGAGTACTTGTCCAAGTCGGATTGGGAGGTGGCGGTAGCACTGGATAGAGAACAACCAGAGGCGATAGAATAGGTCGTGGTGGCAGTAGCGGCGGATGCAGAGGAGGAGGAGGCTAAAATTGGAATGTTAGTTTGTTGTTCTCTCTGAATAAACCCAAAGCTGTGTTTGTTGCTGTTCCTTTTGTTGCGCTTATCAATAACTGTCCATTTTCGGTAAACGAGAAGATTTGAGATTGAGAGTGAGTGTGATTGAGCTGGGTAGTGTGTGATATGATAGAACTAGTAAACCATTCAGTAAACCATGCAGTAAACCAAAACATCAAAACATCATCACGGCTCTCTCCACACAGCCAACATTCCACCATGCATGAAAAAAAAAAAAAAAAAACATTACCAAATCAACCACGGTTGGTTAAAAAAAAGATAGAAGGGATGAATGAAATAAACAACAACAACTGCAACAGCATAGTAATGGAGATCACAATTGTAGTGAACGTGACACTCAAATAGCGCGACAAAATCACAAAATCTCGGAATCAACTCAAATCCAAATCCAAACCAAACACCAGAAAACTAGAACCAAAGACAAAAGGAACAGTAATATATAAAAAAAACACACAATGGACGGGCATCAGGTATAATAAAAGGAATACTCACAGTTAGCAGCCAAAGCGACGGAAGCCAAACCAGCGGCGACAATCAAAGATCTGAATTGCATTGTGGTGTATAATATAATAACTAGCCAGAAAGAAATAAATATAGGTAGTCAGTCACAGTGAGTTTGTGGGTTAAATTGAGCCAGTCAAGAAAGTAACACAACAAGACACAAGAGTAGAGATATGTTAAATATATGGATGTAGCTAGTTTAAAACAAGAACTGTGAGAAACAGGAGAAGAGAGGAAAGAGAAGAAAGAGAAGAAGAGAAGGGGGAAAGAAAAGAGAGGGAAGGCTGAGAAAGAAATACAAATTTTTA
This sequence comes from Liangdongia dendrica, assembly GCA_030570475.1. Taxonomy (NCBI): domain Eukaryota; kingdom Fungi; phylum Ascomycota; class Saccharomycetes; order Phaffomycetales; family Wickerhamomycetaceae; genus Liangdongia; species Liangdongia dendrica. The sequence goes on from JAJLVY010000064.1 coordinate 18,114, forward strand.
CAAAAAGCTCGAGGCTGCGAATAGAATCAATTTCGGCAATTTTTCATCGTTTTTTTTTCTTGGTTTTGTTGACGAATTGCCGCATCGGGAAACACTGACAAATTGCGCAAAAAGCTTGTAGATTTGTACAGAAGAGTGATGAGTGATGAGTGGTGAGTGGTGAGCTGGAAAGAGACAGGACAGGACGTGTAGAGAGAGAGATCAGATATATATATATATATATATATTATATGGATATATAGATAGATATAGCTATATATACTATATTCGCATCCACCGCTGATGTTGATGTTTACATTTTGTTGCCAAAGAAAAGGGCTTGTCACGTCGCTTTGATGAGTTATCCACGACAACCGGTGTGCAACCCTTTGCTTCGCCCCAGGAACTGAAAACTTGTTCTGTTTACCAAAACACACACGCGTGCAACATTGGAAGAAGGGGGGGGAAGTTACAGCCTTATGGGCTCCATAAACACATGTGTATTAATACGTATATACCACTCACTATCTACTATCTATACTATCTACTACTATATACTATATACGATCTACTTAACTATTGATCACCACCTTATACGACAAACGATATACACATTATACAGATATATACCATGTACTTCATTTAATCACTAATCACACACCGAAAATGGCCAAGATCTCCTAAAAACTGTGTGCTAAAAATAGAACATTACGCCGATTTGGCACATCTCTTGGACTTTGAAGTCTGGAGGCTTTTTAGAGCATTTGTGGTGTTACCGCTTTAGGAAAATCAAATTATCCAAATTGCGCAGAAAATAAAAAGTTTATACACTATAGAACTACTACCATCAGCTATTTAATGAACACTCTCAATATGAAAAGCAGGATCAAGTGGATTGAGGCAGGGTGGTATAGCCTTTAAGGTTAGATGGCATCCAGTAGCATATTACACTAAACCTAAAGTTCTTTTCTTTTTATATGGCCGCCATTTGAGGCATTTGGAAAGTTTATATTGGGTTTCATTCACCATCCAAAAGTCGATCCTTCTTCTTAATGTAAACGTAAACGTAAACATGTGCTGTTGTCACAGTAAACTCAACTCTTCCCCTTCGATTTCCTTCGATTTTCACTGTGTGACAGGACAGGACAGGACAACATTCCTCTTGCAACCGAAGAGATCCCCGATCCAGACCAAAGCCTGATGGGGAACACCCATCGCTTTGGAAACGAGGGAAAAAGAAAAAAAATGGCACAGAATATATCTAGACTATGTGCCCACCTTTGACAGTGTATGATATCCATTCATATAAAGTCATATATCCAGGTGCCAGTGACCTAAATGGTTTATCCATCCATTCTGTGCATGTGTGCACCTTGATGTTTGGTGAAATTGACAAATCATATTGAAATAAAATCATTTCGATCGATCCCTCACGAAAAGTGAGCAAGCTAACTACATCATGGAAACGAAAGCAAAGGTATTCAGGCATTCATCACCTTTAACAGTATCTATATAAGGGATACTTTATACTTTATACTTTATACTTTATACTTATACCTATACCAATCCTCCTCTGACCGTCAATCAACTTGACCCACACTCCCATAAAACGATTGGAACGGTGATCCTCCTACGCAGAAACACACACAGGCTTGTAGTATTAAGTATGTGAAATTATTTAATGAGATAAAAGAATATTCAACCAGTAGCAGTAGCAGTAGCAGTAGCAAACACCAAACACCAAACACCACAAGACAATACCACAACAATGAATGTGAGATCAAATGTGAGATCAAATGTGTTTAATTACACTTCCGGATCCGGACAAGTCAAAAGTAAACAGCAGAAAAGGGAAATTGTGCAGCGCACGACATACGTCTCATACGTAATTCTTTCCATTCCTCAGATACTGCTGACGGTACTCACTTGTAGTCTGGGCCAAAAACTTGGTACGCTCGAAATCACTTCGAACCAAGTCGGTAAATGCATTCTTCCACTCCTCGCCCAAATCCTCTGGTGTAGTGTTAAAGTTCATCTGCGAAAAATTGACATAGTACTTTGGATTCTTTTTGAACCGCTTGAGCTCCTTCTTGGTCATGAGTCTCAAGTCAACCGTCTTCAAGTTCTCCAAAAACTCATCATTGTAAGACTTGTTCGAGATGGACTTTAGTCTGTTGTGCGCGAAGAAGGAGATCATGTTGTGCTTGACTGATTGCAAGTAGATGCCTGAAGGTGTGACTGTGGAAATGTTGGTCATTGATGGTGGGAATTTCAACGAGGCAGAGCCAAGATAGACTGTCTCATGAGAGGAGAAAGAACCAGAACCAGAACCAGAACCAGAACCAGAACCAGAACCAGTGCTGACTGCTGCTGCTGATGCTGCTTCTTCTTCCTTTTGCTTATTCTTGTAGATGCCAAGGATATCAGAGATTGGTGATGATGACGACATTCTTTTGGCTTGTTGTGTATGTAAGAGGATAAAGGTTTGCTGTTTTCTGATCTTTTATTCTTAAGATTTATCATAATGAGAAGAGAAACATCTTCTTTCTCACTACACTATCATCGAGTGAGATTCTCATCTGTAAATTACCTAGTCTTCTCATGAGAGGATTTTATTCTCATCAATTATTCATGAATCAATGATGGCACTACAATACAATCTCCAAATTATTAGACACAAGGTATATTATTTTCAACACAACAAAATATATAAAAAAAAACATTCAATAACTTTTACTCCAATTAATTATTATAATAGAACAAATCAATAATAGCAACATATTTTTATCATCAAATAAAATTCAACAACCCAGTTGTTCTAATCTTTTGAAAGTAATCTTGTCTATCAATATAACATTGTAGTTAATCACAAACCGAGGCCATAGTAGTAAATAGTAGCGGTTAGTTATAATTGTAATTATAACAAAGCAACAACACCAGCAGCAACAACAGCAGCAGCACCTAGGTTGTAACCGTTAGAGACGGCAGCACCAGCGTTGGTAGAAGAACTGGATGAGTTGCTAGCAGCAAAGGCTGTAGAGATTGTAGCAGCAGCAATAACGATGTACTTTGTGAATTCCATTGTGTGTGTATGTATTTATTTGGTAGTTTAAACTTGGGGAGGAAGAAAAGGAAAGGAAAAAGAGTAAAATTGGAATTGCAAAAGTTGGGAAAGTTTGGTACTTATATATGATGGCAATGAGAGAGCGAGAGAAAGTCAGAGTCAGAGACAGAGAGAGAGAGAGAGAGAGAGAGAGAGAGAGAGAGAGAGAGAGAGAGTCAGGGAGAAAGTGAGTGAATTTCAGTTTGGAATTTGAGATAGAAGTTACTTAATCGAGTTAACGTTAGCCACCACTACTGAAACAGGAACTGGATTGCTGAGAACAATTGACCAGTTTTGGGTGGTTGGTTCTGCTTGTTTGCTTTTTTTATTTCTTTGGAATGTTGTTGCTGTGTGTTGTTGCTGTGGGTTGTTGCTGTGGGTTGTGTGTCAATAACAATCTGAATAGAGAAGAAGGATATCACTTCACTGCAAAAGTGAGTAAGATAGAACAAAACGTGGCAGTGTCAAATATATCTATTGCTACTGGTGCTTATGCTTGTAGTGTAGAGGTGTAGAGTGACACATATCTTGCTTAGTCACCATTTGCTTAGAAAACTAAAACTGGAGTGGAGTGGAGTGGAGTTTAACTTAACAACTATATATTACTACACTATTATACTATTATAACACTATATTATAACATATCATGTCCTTCTTTCTACTGTTTGGGTGCCAGGACTTTGACAGCAACATTGACGGCGCACCCACCAACCTGCTGTGCCCAAGATGTCACAACTACACTGTACAACCCATCAAGCGCAGAGAGTTCTTCACGGTGTGGTTCATCCCCATCATCCCAATGTACTGGGGCAAGCAGCTCAAGTGCAATATTTGCAACTGGCGCCAGGATATTAACAGCCAGGAGCTCGAGCAGATCAAGCAGCAGGGACAGCCCCCAATTGCTGGTGGCAAGAGCAATGGTGGGAGACCAGCCAATGGGAACTATTACAATGGCCCAGCAGCAGCAGCACCTCCACCTCCTCCTCAACAACAACAACAACAACAGTACCAGGTACCAGCACTACAACCACCGCCCCATGCGAACCATCAGAATTACAACTAGCATTGTTCCACTGAAATAGGAGCAATAGGAGGCCTACGAATTTGAGATCAAAAAAAAAAAAAACACTAAACACTAAACATCACCTGCTCCGTGATATTATGATATTATGATACTGGCTGTACAACTTGTACAACCTGTATAACTGTATGACTGTATGACTAGAGACTCCTTTGTAGTTTGCCTTGTCCTGCTTGACTTGTCCTGCTTGACTTCTCCCAGCCGCTCACTTGTCAGCCGATCTGCCAGAATCACACGTGCCGACAGTGCTGTCTGGCCAGCTGCAGCGTCTCAATGTGGTCTCAATGTGGAGAAAAGGATGTGGAGGTGGACTGGCTTTCCATCACGACCCAACCAAAAGGGTACACCAGAGGATACCAGAGGATACCAAAGGACACCAGAGGACACCATGGGTAACAACGCATCCATCCAGTCAAACATACGAAGAAAGTCCCTCTCCAAGGAGTACCAGTGGACATGCCCACCCTCCACCGCCGCTGCCAGTGCGGTAACTAACAAGCTGCTCGCTCCAGACAAGCCTCACACCCTCCACTCAGAGTACTCCAGCAAGCCAAGTGTCCAGCAGACCAAGCTAAAGAACAAGAATACACAGGGCGCTACGCTCCTATCCCCCAATAGACCAAGGTGCGACCGTACAAAGAGCAACACTTCTGTGTTTTCAGTCGATCATGAGTACTTTGGACAGGGCGGCGGCAATATAGAGAATAATAAGAACAAGAACAAGAACAAGCAGAATGGGGATGTTACTGATAGTAGTGTCAGAAAAGGTAATGATAATGGTAATGATGGTAATGATGGTAATGATGAGATGAATAATGATGAGATGGATAATGTAAATGCGAATATGAACATGAGTAATGAAGTGTACAACGATGTGGAGGTTGGCAACATTGACGTGTTGTATGATGATTTTGAGGATCACGAAAACATTGATGACGAGGAGTTGCTCGGTGAGCGTGTTCAGAGTCACAGGGATGAACAGATGGTTGAGGTCAAGTTTTATGATTCAAGGCTCTCCACCAGCGACAGTGTGTACATGATTGGATCATTCAACGACTGGTCGGAAAAGCTAAAGCTCGAGTATTCTGAAAATAAAGTTATCCACTTCTTCAAGCTCCTAGTGAGTCTCCCCGTTGGGATTTACCGTGTAAAGTTTATCATCAATAACCAGGTTTGCTATTCGGACAACCTCCCAATCGCAACCGACAAGTCTGGTAACGTTGTCAATTGGTTTGAGGTTGATCATTTCGCTGGTGTGCTCGAGGCTGGGTTTATTGAGCGTCAGGAGATCAACAGAAAGACAAACAGCTCGTTCTTTAGTAGCAGCAGCAACAATATCAATGTTATCAATGTTGCTAATGCTGCTAATGCTGCTCCCTCAATATCATCATTGACAAACCTTAAACAGATAAGAAAAACAGAGACATACTCAACGGATGTACCTCCAGTGTTTGAAGCCAGAGACGAGATTATTCCGGAGGATGAAAACTTTATGAGAAAGCACCCAATCCCAGAGCTACCAGTGTACTTGAACAACAACTACCTCAACAAGCACTTCAACACACACCACCACAACAACAACAATGTCAACGTCAAGCTCAAGCCCAACTCACACCTCAACGAGGGCTTGAACTCACACATCATCCCACACGTGAACCTTAACCACTTGCTAACATCCAACATCAAGAACAACGTTGTCAGTGTTGCGGTCACTACACGCTACTCTGGAAAGTTTATCACGCAGATTATGTATTCCCCAGACGAGTAGTGGGTAGTGGGAGCAAACACGCGAATTAAACGGACGACAGCAACGTAGCGCCCCCTATAAATTGTCTTTTAGTGAATTAATTAGTGAATTAATTAAAGTGAATAGCCTTGAACCCTCTGATTGATTAAAGAAAAAAGATCGCGGAAATTTCTGCCTGGCTGCAAAAGTGAAAGTGACAGGGACATAGATCGGTTGGGACACAGGCAGACCACATCCGGCGGGGAACCCAGCCCAGCCCAGCCCAGCCTGGCGGCGTTTACAGTTATAAAAAAAAAATAAAAAGGTAAACATACCCATTCTTTAGAACAGAACCACTAACATTAACATTAATTAAGAAAGTAATAACACAATATTATCCAGTATCCAGTATCCAGTATGAGAGGAGCATTTATGTACCCTCAGCTGGACAAGCACATTGAGCACAACTACAACAACCTGCTCTCATGGTACCTCACACATCTGCGCAATGGCGAGTTTGAGCAGCTCACACAGAATAGGCAGCGCTCGAAGCAGCTAGAGGTGTTCCTCAACACACAGTTCCAGGACTTTGGATACGACAGTGACAAGGTGTTTTTGATAGTGTCTGTGCCAGTATCCATCGCTCCTACAGCCTCTACAAAGATTCTCCCCGAGTTGTTGCTCAAAGTGTACGACAAGGAAGGGTGCAATAAATGCCCAAACATCTCAATAATATCAATGGGTCAGAATAGAAACAACAATGAATACCTCTTCTTGGTCAGAGACATGTCTGACAACTTTGAAACAAAATCACAATTAAGCTTTGGTGTACACTCAAAAGAACCAAATGGCGAGATGAATAGCATTATCAGTGGTGAGACTGGATACACATCCACACTTGATAGTCGGCATAATAATTATAACAACCAACAACAACAACAACAGAAACAACAGAAACAACAACATTCACATCATATATCCAATAAACACAGCAACTACTCAGAGTACGTTGACTCTGAGATATCGTCTATCGATTCATACAACCCCCTGGGATACTCAGACGAGAGCGAGGATGGCCATCCATTGACAAGAGTATCAACTATAGAAAATGACGACAATTTATACTCAACTTTTACGCCAAGCTCACCGGTTATCAAAATCAAGTCACAAACGTCTGAAGGTTTGGATAACGAAAATGAAGAGGAGACAGATAACAATAATGATCTCAATCATAATAATAATAATAATAAGACCAATACCAATACCAATACCAATATCAATGGCAATAGTGACGATGAAGCGGATGACGAGAGCTCTCAAGAATCTTCTTTCATTGAATCAACAAATTTCCTGAGACAATACCCCTCCATAGTGACCACAAACACTTCGATCGGTACAAATATCCAATACAATTTGCTGCTTGACTCTATTTTATTTATTAACGTCGATGATGGGCAGCAATCTACAGCAATCAGACAGTCTTCAGATTCAGGCACAATACAGACCTCGCTTAAGTCAGATAGCCAGGACAATGACGATGATGATCAATTGACAGAAACAGAGGACATGGACGACTGGCTATTATACGATGACACATTCTCCCTAAACAATTTACAATTGCTAAACTTTGATGAGGTTCTTGAGTCAACCCCACACTCTGAAAAAGTGCTATTTTATTCACTAGTGGCTAGCCATGTCGCACAACCACTCGAGTACGACAACGATGCTGAAGACTACGAGTACGATGCTAATGACCTAACAGTGGTTGAGTTCAATGGAAGGTACGACACCAATACCACGGTGAATGAAGACGCAGACGATGATAATCAGATTCGCTATGTCCAGAGCAACAACACAGTGGCGACATCGCCAATGCTATCGAAACAAACGACAAACAGATCGACCAGAACAAACATTGGCTCGATCAAATCAGAATTGAACTTGGCGCTCTATAGAGCTGATACAATCTTTTCACATATACAGAGATCAAAGTCCACACCAGTGACTATATCAAAGAAATTGAGAAAAAGACGTGGGAGTACAGGCAGTGAGGGTAAAAACTGTACAATAATGTAATAGACTAATAGAATAAATAAAACGTGGTGTAATATAACACAACACACTAGTATCAATGTAGTTTAATCTAACTTGGCTTGTTTTTATCTAAATGTTGCTCCAGCATTTCGGTCCATGGCTCAACAAAGTCCAACCCAATAGATTCGTCATTTTTTAAGAACCAATCCATGACAACTTCAGGCAATGGGAAGTTATTGCTATCTGGCGTTGTTCCCATCTGTTGATATCCAAATTCAAATTGTGGTTGGGTAGGGCGCGTGAATGTCTGTGCAGGTTGCTGTAATGGTGGCGGTGCTGGCGGTGCTGGTGGTTGTGGGATAGGCTGTTCCTGTGGTTGTAATGGTGGTTGGAATAGAGGCGGTTGTACTGCTGGTTGTTGTTGTTGTTGTTGTTGTTCATGTAATTGTTGATTCTGTACAGGAATTGACTGTTGTTGTTGTTGCTGTTGTTGTTGTGGGAATGAAGATGATGGCTGTGGTGGCATCTGTTGTTGTTGCTGCTGGAGATCCTCTTCTTCATCATCACTTGTAGGTAAGTGTGTTGGTTGTGGAGGATTCACTGTAACTTTTGAACGGTATCTCATTTCTGAGCACAAATACATTAGAATTGTGGAGTATCTTGTGCATAAATGCAATTCATCAGGCGAAGCTTCCCTCAGCACAATAGCAGCCCTTTGAATTGTCTGGATAATCTCTTCAGTTGGAATGATTGACAGAGTTAGGATTGTAGATGTTTGGAAAGTTTTGTAGATCTCTGATTGTTGCTTGTTTGTGGCATTTGTCAGTGTTAGAAAGCATTTGATGATAAATGCAACTGAACGAACAATTCTAGTAACCCATCTCACTGGCATGTATTTCAACATTTTAACCTTGTGAACTCTGACTGCTGCATTCAAAACTTCTTTAGCTGCATTGTACGCCAATTCAACATATTTTGCTGACTTGGATATTTCATCAAGAACCAAGTTGCTGCTGCTGCTGCTCGAGCTTAACCCACCCTGGTGATTTGAAGGCATTGAATGGTCCATGGATAGAGCCAATGAGTAAATGTACAGCTGACAGTAATAATAATCACAAATCAACGATTCCTTGTCCACTTGCTTTGATATTTCCTTGACATGTTTTGGGTTCCCTGCATGCTTCAAGTTACAGTGGTGGTTGAAATTCTTTGGGTTGCAAGGCTTCAACAGTTTTTTGTAATTCTTGTACCAGTTTTCAATCAGTGGGGACAGAATGGATAATATTGTTAGATTTTGTCTTTGGGAATCAATTGATGGTGGTTTATGGTTTCTTGCATTCCCATAAATTGTTTCATAAGCCAGTGACATAATCTTTAACAATTCAATCTTGGCCTTTTGCACAAAGGTAAACTTGATATACTTTATAGGACGTTGTCTCAAAAAGTCTTCACTTGTATTGAGGATATCATGGTCATTCTGAGCCTGAATGTTATTGCTGTTATCAAACAGATCCGCTTCAGTTGCACCAGCACCACTGTCCCCACCGGCACCATCTTGATCGACATCGATTTCCGCTAGTGACTGTGCGAGCATGCTTCGTTGGCCCAAGTTCATTGCCGCATTTGTTTCAGAGATGTGAGTTGCGACGAATATCTTGGATGAACTGTTGATGAAGCCCATATCTTGTGCGAGTCTTACACTCGTCCCAATCAGCATCCACGCCATACGGTCAGATCTTCTCATAGCGTCGAGCCCCGTTAGGGCAGAACTCTCATCCTGGCCCTCATGTGAATACTGAGGTGCCCTTTTGGACATGTCGTCCTGATACTCTGGGTTGTTTGCATAGTCCGCCCATCTCCAATGGATGGCTCTTGGGTTCCATTCTGTGAATAGTAGGAATGCAAGCACTGTGCCGACCGAACGTGTGGATGCCTCTGCCCAGACGGTCTGCGATATTAGCCTTTGGCAGTAGATCCAGAGACGCTCATGCAGCTGAATGTTTCTCGAGTTTTTGTTGACGGGTTCTGTTTCAAAAGAGTGGTATCTTGACGAGATTGTCAGAATGGCACAAACCAGGATTGGGTATGCTGCGAGCACTTGGGCATCCTGGAGTTGGTCTGGGATGTGTGGGAAGAAAGGGTGGAGTGTGAGGAAGAAGAAGTTTATCAGTCTGATGGCTTCAGTTTCTGTGAGCATTTTGTCCTGGCCAATGTACTCGATATCAGATAGTTTTGAAGACGGGGAAGGCCTCACGGCAGCAGCTTTTTCGAGAGGTGGCATCACAACAGGTTTGCGTCCATGAGGTCTCACAAGGGGTGCGATCATTTGGTATTCGCTCTGCTGGATGGAGTCTGTTGACTGGGTGGTTTCAGGATTTGCAGTAGCGGAAGCAGCAGCATCAGCAGCAGCAGCAGTAGTAGTAGTAGTAGTAGTCTCAGGGTTGGTATTAACAGCAGAAGCACCAGAAGCACCAGAAGCACTACCCGCACCACCAGCCGACTCAGGATTGGGCGTAGGATTGTTAGTCACAGAGGAGGAGGAGGATGAAGAGGAGGAGGATGTCACTGTTGCAGTTTCGATTCTCTCGTGTATCTCTCTGGCGTTGATGTTATCTCTGTCGTCAGCCCTTGCGATAGTGCCAGCGGCTCTAGCTAAGAACACGAGTGCGCCCTGCATTGTAGTGAAAGATGAGGACGTGGTTGCACCGGGCTTTGGCACTGATGGTGTGTCTTCAATATTAGAACTGGCTTGTTCCTGAACATGCTGTTGTTGTTGTTGTTGTTGTTGTTGTTGTTGTTGTTGTTGTTGTTGTTGTTGTT
>JAJLVY010000065.1:0-28753 GCA_030570475.1 Liangdongia dendrica
ACAAAGGTATCAGCAGATTGCCAATCAACTTGAAGATTTACTCTCCAAAAGTTTTGAACTTAACTTTGGTTGATTTGCCAGGTATCACAAAGGTCCCAATCGGTGATCAACCAACTGATATTGAAAAGCAAATTAGAAACCTGATTTTGGAATACATTGCAAAACCAAACTGTATTATCTTGGCTGTGTCTCCAGCTAACGTTGACTTGGTTAACTCTGAATCTCTAAAGTTGGCTAGACAGGTTGATTCTCAAGGTAAGAGAACCATTGGTGTCTTGTCCAAGCTGGATTTGATGGATCAAGGTACAAATGCTCTGGATATCTTGAGTGGTAAAGTTTATCCACTAAGACTAGGTTTTGTTGGTGTCGTTAACAGATCCCAACAAGACATCTCTCTAAACAGATCGGTTGAGGAGGGTTTGGCCAGCGAAGAAGAATTCTTCCGTTCTCATGCTGTCTACAGAACTATCTCAAACAGATGTGGTACCAGATACTTGGCTAAACTGTTGAACCAGACCTTGATGGCTCATATTAGAGAAAAGTTGCCAGATATCAAGGCTAAATTGAACACCCTGATGGGTCAAACCGAACAAGAACTAGCTTCGTATGGTGACGTCAGTTTGAACACCAAGGAAGACCGCGGTGCTTTGATTTTATCTTTGATGACCAAGTTTGCCTCCAACTTTGTCAACTCTATTGAAGGTACCTCTATGGATATCAGCACCAAGGAACTCTGTGGTGGTGCTAGAATTTACTACATCTACAACGATGTTTTGGGTCAATCATTGGGCTCCATTTCCCCAACTTCCAGCTTGTCTACAAACGATATTAGAACGGCAATCAGAAATTCTACTGGCCCAAGACCATCCCTATTCGTTCCAGAATTAGCATTCGATTTGCTAGTTAAACCACAAATTAAGTTATTAGAACCACCATCTCACCGCTGCGTTGAGCTAGTTTATGAAGAATTGATGAAGATTTGTCATAACTGTGGTTCAGCTGAACTATCTAGATACCCAAAATTACAACAAAGATTAATTGAAGTTGTTAGTGAATTGTTGCGTGAAAGATTGGGCCCAACCATTTCTTATGTCGAAAGCTTGATTGAAATTCACAGATCCTACATTAACACCAACCACCCAAGTTTTATTGGTGCCGCCGCTGCAATGTCTAGTGTTGTTGAGGACAGACAAAAGCAAAAGGATCAAGATAAATACAAGTTCTTGGATCCAAACAAGGTTTTGAAGTCAAAACCAAAGGCTGCAAATGGCTCTACTACTGCTGCCGAAAAGGATATTAAAGATGATGAAGTCAGTGTTGACTCTAGTGATATTAGTGATGCTGCCAGTGAAGTTCAACAACAACTACCAAATACCCACCACAGAAACGAATCTAAGGATTCTTTCTTGAACTTCTTTTTTGGTAAAGAACAACAAGCTCAACAGCAGCAACAAAACCAAAACCAAAGCAAAATCTCTAACAAGCTACCAAAGGCATTTGAAGAATTGTCTTTGAGTAATAACATAACAAACAACAACAACAGTATCAGCTCCTCTGTTAATGGTCTGTCTGGTGGCTTTGGTAATACCAGTATTAGCATGACTCCTAATTTTGATTCCTTTGGTGTCGATGCTGATGAACCTGTCTTGACTGAGCGTGAACAATTGGAGTGTGAGTTGATCAAGAGATTAATCACTTCTTACTTTGGCATTGTTAGAGAAATGATCCAAGATCAAGTTCCAAAGGCCATCATGTGTCTATTGGTTAACTACTCCAAGGAAACAGTTCAAAACAGACTAGTCACCAAGTTGTATAAGGAAAGTTACTTTGATGAATTGTTGTTGGAAGACTCTGGCTTGGCTCAAGAGAGAGAAAAGTGCGTTAAGCTACTAGACACTTACAAGGAAGCATCCAAGATTATCAGCGATGTGTTATGATTAAATAACCTTTACCTACCCTCATCAATGCATTCATCAGTCACATATAATGTCCATCTATATCTATATATATATATGAATAAATAAATAAATTTAATAATTCGGTATATTGATTATGTAATTGAACCCGGTCACGTGAAGCTCATCGCAAATTTTTGAAAAGCAAAAAAAAAATGATTTGAGATGAAAACCTTCAAACTGATTATAATCTGACTATTAAAGAGATATTAGCTAGAAATGGTATGTCTGCCTAATACATGGTTTGTTGTACCTAAATAACTAAACCTTTTTTTTAAGAAAATCAAAACCCTTAGCAGATCTGCGGACAATTATGTTCCAGTGAGGAACTCACAGGAGTCCAACATTCCTAGAAACCTAAACCCTGAGCTCCATCCCTTTGAAAGAGCTAGAAAATACACTAAAGCACTAAATGCTACCAAGATGGAGCGTATGTTTGCTAAGCCATTTGTTGGCCAGTTGGGTAACGGTCACAGAGACGGTATCTACACCATCTCCAAGAACTATAAGGTTTTGAACAGAATAGCGACTGGTTCAGCTGACGGTGTGATCAAGTATTGGGATCTAAGTACACAGAGCGAGGTTGCCAGCTTCAAAGCACACTATGGCCAGGTCACTGGTACTGCTGTGAACACCCAGAACCAACTATTGAGTTGTAGTGATGACAAGACTATCAAGCTGTGGTCTGTGAACAGTGAAGATTTCGGCGACTCTATTGATGAGAATGTTGTTAACAAGGAAGGTTTGGTTAAGACATACTTGGGTGAGCACGCTTTCAGCTCCATGGATCACCACAGAGACAATTCTGTTTTCGTTACTGGTGGTGCTACTATCCAGCTATGGGATGAGGCCAGATCGAGACCAATGTCCAACTTATCCTGGGGTGCTGATAACGTTAACAAAGTGCGTTTTAACAAGACTGAAACTTCTATTATTGCATCGAGTGGTTCTGATAACTCTGTTGTGTTATATGATATCAGAACCAATTCTCCAACACAGAAATTGATCCAAACTATGAGAACCAACGCTATTGAATGGAACCCAATGGAGGCTTTCAATTTTGTGACAGCCAGTGAAGATCACAATCTGTACTATTACGATATGAGAAACATGAAGAGAGCTGTGAATGTGTTTAAGGACCATGTTGCAGCTGTTTTGGATGTTGATTTCTCTCCAACTGGTCAAGAAATTGTTACTGGTTCCTATGATAAGACCATTAGAATATTCAGAACCAGAGACGGTCATTCCAGAGATATTTACCACACCAATCGTATGCAACATGTTTTCCAGGTGAAGTTTTCCATGGACACCAAGTACATTTTCAGTGGTTCTGATGATGGTAACGTTAGAATATGGAGATCCAAGGCTTCTCAAAGTGCCAAGGTCAAGAGCAGTAAGGAGAAGGCTAAACTAGAGTATGATGAAGCTTTGAAGGATAGATTCAAATACATGCCAGAGATTAGAAGAATTTCGAGACACAGACATGTTCCTATTGTTATTAAGAAGGCCAAGGAGATTAAGGACATTGAAGTCAACAGCATAAAGAGAAGGGAGGAGAATGAGAGAAAGCATAGTAAGCCAGGTTCAAAACCATACGTTTCTGAAAGAGAGAAACAAGTTGTTTCTACTGTTTTTAAAGATGAGGAGTAATTTTAAATCCTGAACAGGCATATAGATAATTTTTGTATATTATTATAGTTATATTTTAGGCGGGTATCATACTAATTTGTACTTTTGTTTTACTTCAATGTTAATCTCAGTAGCTACTATGTCCAAGAAAAATGTTGTTTAAAATACAATGAATTAATGAACAGTGAATTAAAAATAAAATAATATTAGGTGGTAACAAAAGAAAGATATATAACAAAATAATAAAGAATAATGCTTTCAGAGATTCGAAAAAGAACAAGTCAATTGCTGCTGCTGCTGTTGTTGTTTTGTCTGATTTATAGTCACATTTGAGTAGCGGTAACAGCACAGCACAGCACAGCACAGCACATCTTTATATATTATAATCAAGAACCTGCTTGGTAGTTAAAAACACACATTTCGTCTTTTCTTGTGATATTAAAAATTCAGTTTATTATTGTCTATACTTTTTTGATGGACTGTGGTGGAACTTTGGGTCTTTTATTAGTATCTGTGGTTGATGATGATGATGATGATGATGATGATGATATTGTTGTTGTAGTTGATGTTGTCGCTTATTATTATTATTATTGGTAGTAGTACCATTATTATGACCCTTTACAAGTTTATATCTAGGACCAAACCAACATCTTCAACATTGTCCTTGGCCAAGTCCTCCAGAAATGGGATTATATCCAACAATTCATTGTCATGAGCATCCGAGAACCAGCTCGAGATTGGGATGGCATGTTGAGGATGGAAGATATATGAGGCAGGGGAGTTATCCAAGATGATAATCTCATTCAAAGGTCTGCCAATCTGCGACAAGTTTTTGATGTAGTTTCCCTGGTAGTTGTAGCACGAGTCTCTAAACAGTCTGTAGTGGACGGACTTGTGGATATCCAGTTCATCTAGCAATGGGTCACCATATCTCGAGACGGAAGCTGTGAAGACGACAACCTCATAGAGCTCGCCAACTCTTTTCAAAAATTCATCGACACCAGGTCTCTTGATGACATAAACGTTATGCAGCTGGTTATCGATATCAACGGGGATAACAAAGTCAGCTTGTCTCAGGTACTTGAAGGAGGAATGCACCAACGTTTCATCCAAGTCGAGCACCAGGCATTTTCTATTCTTCAGCTTGTCTGTTGGAGGATTTAGCAACCACCCAGAAGCAGCATGAGCTTGGCCCGGCTGTATCTTTGTCAGGTCCAAGTAGCCATCACCTTCTTCATCCGAGCTGTTTGCAGAGTCTATGATGGAGTCGTGTTCTGCAACTTGGAGTATGTTGTCATCCGTTGTTGTAGAAGAGACGGAAGCGGAGTTGGTGGTTGTGATTGTTGTTTTGATTGTGTTGTTGTTGATGTTGTTGCTGGTAACGTCCTGAGTGGCTGCCACGACGGTCTTTGTTGTGTTTGTATCTATTGGATGGGTCTCGTCGGTGGTTTCCAGTGTTGAGTCTGTACCTTCATAAACATTGACATCAGACTTTAGTTTGTCCTGTGTGTAGTTATCGTGTTTCTGTGTTGTTTGCTCTGTTTCCTTTTGTTGTTGTTGTTGCTTTTGTTTTTGTTGTTGTTGTTGTCTATTCATGGTGATGTTCTTATTACCTTTTGGAAGGTTCTTGCTAGCAATGGATGGTTTTGAAGTGGCAGTTGATATCGTATTGTTGTTCTGATTATGATTATTATTATTATTATTATTATTATTAATACTGTTGTTGTTGTTGGTTGTGGATGATACTGAAGGGTTCTTGTAGTTGCTGTTTGTTGGAGGATGATCACTTGAGTCACCAGAGCAGCAAAAGATGGACTGTATTATCTTTTCCATTGAAAAAGTATGCTGCTGCTGATATTTTAGTTATGAGGGAGGGGGGCAGGAAAGATATAAAATCAGAATAAAAGCACTATTATTTCCTATAGAGGTGTGTGCAGATCTTCTATTCTGATGGGAGTCTCTAGTGATTGTGTAGTTTTTTTGTGTGATGAGCTATTGTGATAGTTGGCCTTTTTGATATCTTGTAAAAGAGTCATAAAACTAGTTTTGGGTAATCTTTTTTGAGGGATGATAAAAGAGTGGGTTGAAGAAGAATGGCTGGGGACAAGAAAAAAAGGGGATTTGTTGTTGATGTTGTCCTTCTGCTTCTGGCGTTCTGGTGTTCTTCGTCTCTGATCCTTCTTGTTATCTTCTTCTGTCCGATGCTACCTGTTTATTCACTTTTGTTTTTGTCAACTCTTTTGACTCAAGTCTATCAGTGTAGTGTTCGTTCAACTGTTTTTTCCGTTTCCTACTTTTTTTTTCCAATTTCCTGAAACGGCAACTTCCGAATTATTGTGTTTTTATGCAGAAAAAAACAAATTTACTTCCGAGGGGTTTCAATGATTGTCACGTGCTTTGACTTGTAATCAGTCACGTGTTTTGATTTGATTATGTAATTTGGATGTCGGGTTTTCAAAAATTTTAATAATAATAATAATAATAAAAAAACAACTCTCTCTCTCTCATATATTCAACCTGAGCTGTCATCAATCATGTCCTCTATGTCTACTCCAGTCAAAGTCACTGGTCTGAAGAAGAAGATATCCGCCACAAACCTGGAAATCATACGAGCCAAAGTGCTGAAGGAATCTTGTTCGTTATACAAGGATGAGGCAACAACACCACCAACAACATCAACACCACCAACAACATCAACAGCATCAACAGCATCAACAGCATCAACAGCATCAACATCAAGAATAATAGATAACACTACAGCATCTTCCACATCATCATCTGGATCAACGAATTTCACTAGCTACAGGACCACCACCATCAATGAAACAATCCCAGAATTAGAATGGGAGCATCCAGACTTGGTCAAGGTTGAAAAGAGAATTGTGAACAAGGAATTGGAAACAAGAAGAGTACTGATCAATATCCTCTTATTACTATCTTCGGGCCTAGTGTACAACTTTGGCGAGCTGATTATCAAGCAATTTGATGAAATGAACACCACAACCACAACCACAGAGTACAATTTCCATCCAGTGGCAATACTACGTTGTTTACAGCTCTTGTTCATGTGGAACATTGTCAATGGTTTGAAGAAAGTGTTCAAGCCACAGGACACATTCAATGATCTTGCACTAAGTCATTCACAGAGAGACTTGCTTGGGTTGCCTAAAGTTCCTGTGACAAATACTGCTGCTGTGACTACCACCACCAGCAGCATCACCTCAGCTCCAAAGATTGTATCATTATCGTTAAATGATATTCAGAACGCCAGATCAGACTCTTCGATCAGAGATATCAAGAGCACAACTAGCAGCAGCACCACCACATCAACAACAGCATCATCAACAGCATCATCAACAGCATCTGAAAAAAGTATACGAAACACTACATTAAAATCTTCATTCACACCAAGCAAAAGTGAGGGTAAAGTTCATACACCAATGTCCTCACCAAGAGCATCGATTGCCACATCGCACTTTTCCCCAAGAAAACCAGTATCGCCAAGCAAAAGCAACAGGGTCAAGGTGCAACAGCCTGAAAAGAAGACTATTGTGAGTGCGTTAAAGGCTGAAATCACAGCTACGCCTACATATATTCCATCCCCAAAGTATTACTATAGAATGGACTCTCCAAGTCGTACAAGAAGGAGGGTGTGATATATCTCAAAATATAATAGCATCTATATTATTTTATATTATATTATATTATATTATATTATATTATATTATATTATATATATATATATATATGTAAGATTAGTTTTCAATTGGCCAGTAGCCTGGGAATAGATAGTGCATCTTCTCCAACAATTCTCTCTTGACACCCTTTGGAGAGGTTGAGACGGACATCTTCATTGAACCGGTGAGGTCGTTACCAACGTTGCCATTCTTGATCTCGACTTCGAGCTTGTGGATGATCTCGATTGCGAGTTTGTTTGCGTTTGCAGAGTTTGCCTTTAGGTTGCTAACCACTGTCTCGACAGTGACAGGCTCGGCCTCGTCTCTCCAAGCGTCATAGTCTGTGCTCATGCAGATCATCTGGTATGCAATCTCAGCTTCTCTGGCGAGCTTGGCCTCAGGCAACACACTCATGTTGATGACGGACCCGCCCCATGCCTGGTATAGCTTTGATTCTGCTCTGGTGGAGAACTGAGGGCCCTCCATGCAGACGACAGTAAAGTCCTTGCCATTGTCGTTGAACTTGGAGTGGAGCTTGATGTCGTGCGCACCCTCGAGGACGTGGCCAAAGTCGCTGATGAGCTTGTTCAGCTTCAAGTCGAATGGCTCGCCAAAGCCAGCGTGGGCGACAAAGCCCTTTTCGAAAAAGGTGTGCTTGCGGATGCCCTTGGTTCTGTCGATGATCTGGTTAGGGATGACAAAGTCCCTTGGCTTGATGTGCTGCTGCAAGGAGCCCACTGCGCTGAACGCGATGATGGCCTTGACGCCCAGGGACTTGAGGGCTGCAATGTTGGCGACTGCTGGCACGTCGGTTGGCAAGAGGTCGTGGTGCACGCCGTGTCTGGCCAAGAAGGCAACGTTGAAGCCGGTGGATGTCTTGGAGATGGTGATGGAGGAGGAAGGTGCGCCCCAAGGGGTGGAGAGTGTCAATCTGGCGACAGGGGTCAAGGACTCGAGGTGGTAGAGCCCAGTGCCACCAATGATACCCAGATGGACTGGCTCGTTGAAGTGGGATGGGAGCGGCTTCTCGGTGACGAGTTCTCTGTGGACGGACATGTTGATTCTGCTGATTTGTCTCAAGACCTGCGATGCGTTGCCAAAGATTCGTTTAATTTTGGTTGGTGCTTTTTGCGATTTTGATGTTGATGTTTGACTTGACTTGACTTGACTTGACTTGACTGTGGATTCAAAATTATTATTTTTCTTTTTGGCGCCTGCCACAAGTGATGACTTTGACTTGTCTCGACAACGTGCGGTGCATTATATGTTGTAGAGGAGAATATATCGTGCTGCTGCTGGTGCTGCTGGGTGACGATCTCGGAGTTGGTTCACTGGAATCTACGTGTCTGGTATAGTATGTTTGGCACTCTCACTACCTTTGGGTTACAATACAACTTTTTTTTTTTATTATAAAACTATTCACAGGCATGGGTAACATCATGTATCAATCGTAACATTGATCGCAGCAGCAGCAGCAACAGCTCTTATATCTCTTATATCTCTTATATCTCGAAGCCGAAGCCCTTCATGCACTTTTTGTACTCGCCAATCAACGAGTCGCACTTTCCACTCTCTTGACCGTTCAACAGAAGGCACTCGTCTCTCTTAGCCTTCTCGTCCTTGCAGACACAGCATGGCTTTGGCTTTGCTGGACAGGCTTGTGGTTCTGGGGTAGACATCTTCTGGATAAGATAATATGATATGATATGGGGACATGGCTTTGAAGTTTGAACTCATCGATGGTGTTAAAAACCTTTTTATATATAGGCCGTGCTGACTAATCTGTAAAACAAAATTACCCGAAACAGAAATTAACCGCTTTGGGTAATTTTTGGCGTGAATTGTGTTATGTGTTATCAAAGGTATAGATATAGAGGTTATAGAATGCAGATATTGGTGCCACCCACCCCCCATTCAGTGATCAAATGCTTTCGTTTTCAGACGGGTGTTGGGAGAACAAGTGCAATGAAGTGGATTGGATCGAAATCCTACAGTGTATAATTTACACTGATTTGACTGTGAAGAACCCACCCATAATCTGTTCAATGCAAACCTTTTTGTTAAGATTAATGATCCAATCTCAGATCTGGCTGTGCTAGACTTGATCTATGCTGTGCTATGCTATATGGCTTGTCTGTGTGCTGATCTCTTGTAGAGTAGTTGGTGTCGTATTGGTGAAAGTGCTGGTATTAAATATAATGTCTCTTTCAAAAACCAACAGAACCCCAGCTAGAAAGAAGAATAAGAAGAAAGAAAGAAGAGGAAAGAAGAGACAAAAAAAAGATGTCAGTTCTTGCCAAACCACTCAGGCTGGCACTGCTACAAGTCAAACCATCACCAGACAAGCACGAGTCCTTTGCAAGGGTCACAAACCTTGTTGAGAAAGCGTTGGCTAGGGACCGAAACCTCCAGCTCGTGGTGCTGCCCGAGTGCTTCTACTTCCCATACTCCATCAAACTATTCAGAAAATATGCTGAGCATGTTCCAACAGGAGAGGTGTCGCAGTTCCTGAGCTCGCTGGCTAGGAAGTACAACATCAACGTCATTGGCGGGTCGTTATCAGAGAGAGGCTCAGTGGAGGGCCAGATTTACAACACTGCGACTGCATTCAACACGACTGGTGCACTCATTGCCAAACACAGGAAGACGCACCTGTTCGACATCAACATTCCAGACAAGATGAACTTTCAAGAATCCACCTTCTTGCAAGCAGGAGACAAGGCGACTGTGTTTGGGCTGCCATCTTTTGGCAACGTTGGGCTTGCGGTGTGCTACGACCTGCGGTTCCCTGAGCTTGCGACAGCAGCCGCAAGAGCACCGTACAACAGCTTCATGATGTGCTATCCGAGCGCATTCAACACACACACGGGTCCCGTGCACTGGGAGCTGCTTGCGAGGGCGCGTGCGCTGGATAACCAGATGTACGTGGTGCTGTGTTCGCCGGCCCTGGACCTCGATGCCAAGTACCACGCCTATGGGCACTCGCTGGTTGTAGACCCGATGGGCCAGGTGGTTGCACAGGCTGGTTATGAGGAGGATATTGTGCTTGCAGAGCTGGACCCTGCGCTGTTGGAGAGAAGCAGGGCCTCGCTGCCTGTGCGCAACCAGCGTCGCTACGATATCTATCCTGATGTTGCACCTGGTACAAAAGTGTCTGATTTATAAAGTCGATACTTCTGCACTCCTGGATTCCTGGATTCTAAATATCATATCGAGTTTAAAAAAAAAATATATGTTTCCATACAAATTTATGCCGATATCTCGAGATTTTGTATTCATCGAGGTTATATTTATGTCCCGATAAAATTTGAGTAAAAAAAAAAAATAAAAGATAACCATACATAATAATAGAAGAATAGAAGAATAGAAGTACAGATAAAGCATCAATGGAAACGGTGGACTCGAGGAGGTCGATCCCGTCGGTGCTGTCGAGCAACAAGGACTACTACGACTACCTGGCGAAGCTGATCATCATAGGCCCCTCGGGCACAGGCAAATCGTGCCTTCTTCACAGATTCACGAGGGGAGACTTCAACGTGCTGAGCTCGCAAACGATTGGTGTTGAGTTCACGTCGAAAGTGATAGACGTGGAGAGCGTGCGGTTCAAGCTGCAGCTGTGGGACACAGCAGGGCAGGAGCGGTTCAGGTCGCTCACGCGCAGCTACTACCGTGGCACGGCTGGCGTGGTGCTCGTGTACGACGTGAACAACAAGCAGAGCCTGGAGATGCTCAGGGAGTACGTCGAGGACGTGAGGGCGCTGTGCAACGGGCCCTCCATCGTGCTTGTCGGCAACAAGCTGGACCTCGCGGCCACGACAGACCCGACACTGGTTGTGACCAAGGAGGAGGTTGCGCAGTTGCTCAGCAGGTTTGAGAGGCTCACGGAGGGCAAGATCCCACACATCAAGGTGTCTGCAAAGACTGGCGAGGGTGTTGACAAGGTGTTCCAGGTGCTGACGTCGTCGATACTGGCCAAGGTGGAGATGGGGCACATCGACCCCGAGAACCAGAGCTTTGGGGTGCAGTACGGGGACATACCCAACTGGAACTCGAGCACTATGGGCTCCAAGGCTGGGCAGCAGCACGGCAGCTATGCGTCGAGAGTGATAAAGCGAAAGAGAACTACATTGAGTCTTGTGGATAGAACGCTGGAGAACCAGAACAGGTGTATGTGTTGAGTTTGTGTGTTGTTGTCGTTGTCGTTGTTGTTGTTGTTGTTGTTGTTGTGTTTTTTTCTTTTTGTCATTGGTTTCATTTCATTAGTTGGAGGTTTCTAGTTTTATTAATAAATAATATATCATTTCTGTGTTGTAGTAGTGGTAGTGGCATCAGTGGCATCAGTGGTAGTGGCATCGTGAGCAGTCATATCGTGCATCTCGATCGCAGCTCTCTGTCTCTCGCGAGCAGAGGTGCCGCTCTCTGGGTCCACCAGGCCTTCAAAGAAGGTTTCTCTGAGCTCCTTCCATCTCGTGCTCCATGTGCCCAGGCTCACAAGGATTATGCTGCTGAGCACCTGGACGCCCCACCACTCAATGGACATGGGGAACTCGCCCGTGTATATCCACACGACGACGAGGTTGACTGCGTGGATGGTGAGCGCAAAGTCCCACGCGAGCTTGCTTCTGCCCACAATGGCCGTCATGAAGATGACGCAGATGAACGAGTCAAACAGCCAGAGCCCCATCATGGTGTAGCCCAGCGTGTTCTCGAAGGTGACGTAGCGCCAGCTAAAGACCCACGCCAGGGAGTACTCGAGCCCCAGCAGGCTCGCAATGAGGAACGACAAGACTGCTGCCGTGATGTAGTAGAAGCACTGCAACAGGACAATCTGGCAAAGGATCGTGGAGGGCGCAGGCGAGGCCTCCTGGCCCAGGTGCTTGTATCCTCTCTGGAACAGCGAGGCGAAGCGTCTGAGGGGCAACATTGATTGATTGAAACCTTTTTGGTTCTTTCTAGTTCTAGTTCTTTCTGGTTCTAGTTCTGGTTCTAGTTCTGTCTAGTTCTGTCTAGTTCTTCTTCCAGATTTCTCCCGTTCTTCATTTTCGGTAAGCGCAGCACTGCCAAATCGGGACGTGTCGTTTTGCTGCGATGAGCTCAAAAAATTTTTTTAAAGAATGAAGAGATGAAGAGAGAGACGTGAAAGCAACCACTGATTAGCAAACAGAAGCAACAGCACGATGGGCAGATTCGACGACTTTGTGCCAACCATCTCGGACAGCGAGGAGGACATTCCAGATTTGGAGGAAGAAGAGGCTGAAACCGTTGCTCCAAAGGCTGCTAAAAAGTCCAACAAGAAGAAGAAGAATAACAAGAACAGTAAAGAACAGGAAAAGGAACTTGATGGCGAGAAGGATAAGGAGGCTGCAGACTTTAACACAGACTTCTACTTCGACATTGATGGGGGTGAAACCACTACACAGTTCCAAGGCTGGGAGTTCAAAGGTGACGAGAAGGATGAGAATGACATCAAGAAGGATGTCGATTTAGATGGGATTATCAGAAGAAAAGGTGGTTTGGGTCATCTAGCTGGCTCTGAACAAAAACAAGACAAGCCAGAAGAAGAAGAAGAAGAAGAAGAAGAAGAAGAGGATGATGATGATGTTGATGATGACGATGATGATGATGATGATGATGATGATAATGACGAAGATGATGACGATCTAGCTATGGATGGTTTCGGTATGGGTACTTCAAAGAATAAAGATGATGATGAAGAAGAAGACAATGAAGAAGACAATGAAGAAGACAAAGATCAAGATGAACAAGACAGCGAAAATGAACAAGTCCCACACCCAGACTTCTCCTCAGATGAAAGCGGGGCCGAAGACGAGGACGAAGACTCTGCTGAAGCCGTTGCTGAATTCTACGCCCCAGCTGCCGAGGGAGAAGCTGCAAAGAAGGACATTCACCAAACTTTCAACTCCCTATCTCTATCCAGACCAGTCCTGAAAGGTCTAGCGGCCCTGGGATACTCCAAACCATCCCCAATCCAGGGCGCAACAATCCCAATCGCACTCCTGGGTAAGGATATCATTGCTGGTGCCGTTACTGGTTCTGGTAAAACCGCTGCATACATGATCCCAGTCATTGAAAGATTGCTCTTCAAGCCATCAAAGGTGTCAACAACTAAAGTTGTCGTCCTAGCACCAACAAGAGAATTGGCTATCCAGGTGAGTGATGTCGGGAAGAAGATTGCCAGATTTGTGAATGACGTTTCCTTTGGTTTGGCTGTCGGTGGTTTGAACTTGAGACAACAAGAACAGGAACTAAAGACAAGACCTGATATCGTCATCGCTACCCCTGGTAGATTCATCGACCACCTGCGTAACTCGCCAAGTTTCAGCGCAGACAGCGTTGAGATCTTGATTGTCGATGAAGCTGATAGAATGCTGGAGGAAGGTTTCCAAAAGGAACTAACAGAGATCTTGGAGCTCTTGCCAACCAAGAGACAGACATTGCTGTTCTCCGCCACAATGAACTCCAAGATCAAGTCCCTTGTCCAACTATCCTTGAAGAAGCCGGTCCGTATCATGATTGACCCTCCAAAACAGGCTGCAACTGGGCTGGTGCAAGAGTTTGTGCGTATTCGTAAGCGTGACCACCTCAAGCCATCAGTCTTGTTCAACATTTTGAAAAAGTTCACCAAGGACCAGAGAATTGTCATCTTTGTCGCCAGAAAAGAGTGGGCCCACAAGCTGAGAATCATCATGGGTTTGCTGGGTTTAAAGATTTCTGAACTGCATGGTTCTTTAACACAAGAGCAGCGTTTGAAATCCATCAATGAGTTTAAGAACTTGACTGTCCCAATCCTGATTTGTACGGATTTGGCCTCTAGAGGTTTGGATATTCCAAAGATTGAGGTTGTCATCAATTACGACATGCCAAAGAACCACGAGATTTACTTGCACAGAGTTGGTCGTACTGCTAGAGGTGGCCGTGAAGGTAAGTCCATCTCCTTTGTGGGTGAGGCGAGTGCGGACAGAGCCATTGTCAAGGAGGCAATCAAGAATGCACACTCTGAAAACTCAAACTCCAAGATTAGCAAGACTGTTGGCCGCGAAGTGAATTGGAAGGAGGTTGAAGAGATTAACAAGCTGATTGAAAGTAAGGAGGAGATAATACAGGAGATTCTCGATGAGGAAAAGACGGAGAAGGAGATGTTGAGGGCTGAGATGGAGCTGCGCAAGACTGAAAACTTGCTAAAGCACAAGGATGAGATCCAGTCCAGACCTAGAAGAACTTGGTTTGAAAAGGAGAGTGATAAGAAGGTGTCGCCATCCCAGTTGAAACAGAAGCAAAAGAAGGAACTAAACTCCAAAAAGAGAAAACAAAAAGAGGCCCAGGAGGATTTCGGTGGTAGAAGTTATAAAAAGACAAAGAACGACAGAGTCATAGATCGTAAGAAAACTATTACAAAGCAACACTCCAAGAAGAACAAAAAGGGTGGTAAGAAATAATAATAATAATAAAATGTATAGTCCATTAAAAATAATTTAAATAGAGCTGGAAACAACAACAATAACAACAACAACATATCAAGTATAGTAGAAATCATGAGTCAAGTCTTCAAGGGCATCAATATTATACAAATCCTCTTCTTCCTCTGTTGTAACCACTGACTCGGCTGTAACATTACTCTTGTAAACGAGCTCGTCAACCTTGGAATAATTCAACAATTGAACAGTTTTTCTAACATCAAATAGTTTCTTCAATTGTCCATTCAGCTCTTCAGACAAGTACTGGTAATTGCCCAGCAACAAGTTCAACCCGTCCAGCCAGAGGAATGAGTCCTCCTTCTTGGCGTAGAATGTGAATAACACTTTGTTCTTTCTGTTCAGCAGTGTGATTTTGTTGATGATGGTCTTGTCCAACAAGTTGATGAGTCTCGAGCTTTCTAATGGGTATTCGTCAGATGGGTCCATTTTTCTCAGTTCTTCAATCTTGAAGTTGGCGATGGATGATATGTCGATTGGCGTACCGGACTTGTCAATGTTTGGTGTGTTTTGGGTCTTAAACTTGTATTCCTTGTATAGCAGATTCTTAAAGTTTGGAGATAGAATGATGAAATAGTAACCGGATGAGGTTGCAGTTTGTGAGTCTTCAACATGGATGGTTGGCAAGTCAGCATAGACCCAAGCACCTTTAGACAGTTGTAGGAATCTTTGGTTTTTCACAAATTCAAACACTTGTTCTTTCAAGATCTTGTCAAAAGATGTTGATTCCGACTTTGCTTGTTCAATAATGTGTTCTTTAATGTTACCCAATTGAATTTTGCGCAATTCATCATAGGTTGTAGTTTTGAATATGTGGAGGATCTTGTCGATGGTGTTTGAAGAGTAGATATCAATGTCATCGTTCAAGATCTTCAATAGCAGTTCAATTAGAGGGAACAAGTTGATCAGATCCTCCTGTTGGGCTTTTGAAGCGTTCCATATTTCCAAAAACTTGGCCACAATCTTGTAATGTAGTAAATCTCTTAGATATAGGAATTTATCCAAGTTTGTTAAATCATAGCCTGTTGTCTGTTTACCAGAAAACAATTCCAACAACAAGTTTGTGATCCTGAAGGACACTTGGATCAACGGGAAGTTTCTAGATCTATCAATATTGAACAACAGCTGTTCATGGAACGATTTCTTGAAGGAGATGTTTGGGTTCTGTAGAAAGATGTATAGATCCATCAATTGTAGGACAGAGTAGTCCTCCAGGATGAACTTTTTATCCTTAGCTCTGTCGAACTTTGACTGGTCCTCTAGGATCTTGTCGAGGTATTCTGACTGTATCTTGCTGTTGTCGTCGATCTTCAGCCCATTTAGCATGCTCAACACCTGTAATAGTGAACCATCCAGTTGGGCCATTTGCTTTGAAAGCAGGGTTTGGAATCTCTTATCCTGCGCAATATTGCTTAGAATTGTAAAGAATTCAGAAGCGACGAGGTCTGAGATGAATTCGATGAGGTATCCGATAGTGTTGAGCTGGTAGTGGTTCAAGGTGAGGTATACGTTAATCAGCTCCAGTGACTTTGTGATGAGCTCAACGTTTTCGGTGTATAGTTTTGAGCTCAGTACGTCTGTGATTGATATGTGGTTGTGCAGAGCTGTGAGGATAGGGATGAGGTATCCATTTGTTGGGTCGACGTTGCTGAAGATCGTGCCTCTGAGGACAGTCAAGAGGATTGCAATGTCAGCAGCGAGGTAGTCTGAGCCCGTGCTCTTGACGATAGTTGAGAGGAGGGTGTCGACTAGGGAGTCGTCGAGGATGTTGACAAAGAGCTTGTTTGGCTTTGAGACCTTGAGGGTGTTGTTGAGGACCTGGATTGCTCTGAGCTTCTCATGGTGCTGCTCAGCGGTGGCGGTCAGGATGATGCTTCGTAAATCGTTTGAGAGCTGTAGGCCTGCTGAGTCGTCGAGGAGCTTTGTGGTCTGCTTGTATGTTTCCAGCGTCTGCTCGATGGAATTCACGCTTGTGATCATTGTGCACTGCTTCTTCTGCTTCTTCTGCTTCTTCTGGAGACTTTGGTGACTTTGGAAACTTTGGTGACTTTGGGATAGGTAAATTTTCCATCAACACTAACATTCTGCATTCTGCATTCTGCATTCTACAATTACCAATTACCAATTACATTTCCCAATCGGGTTGTATTTGAGATGTTGTGGTATTAAGTATTATAATACTGTATTATAATACAGTATGGATATAGATCTATAATACTACATCTCTATATAACAGCTATTTACAAGCACTCACTAATACCGGTACACCATCCACATTCTCTTTGGAGCCCAAGAAGTTAATCTGAATGTTGCTCCTACCGTCTTTGCAGCGATGTGATTGGCTGGTTCGGTAGATGGTGTATTAAAACCAGTGGTATAGACCTTATAATAGACAATGCTATGATATGTATATGTATATGTACTGCTTTATATTCATCCAATGTCCTAATACCCCCAGTTTAAGAGTAATTTTCAATTTCACAATTTATATCTCAATGGCTAGCGCATTAATTGTAAGTCTTTTGTTCAGCTTGAACATTTCAAAAAAATCAATCAACAAACTGGTGTAATTTAAGCACTATAAAGGTGTAAAGAAACAACCATTATGACACATTGATTATAGATATACAATAATATAAACACCTTGTAGTATATAAATATTCTTGTAAATATGGAAATTACAATATTTCAATATTTCAATTGTGAATTCTCAAAATCCGAGGTCAGTATAAAGAAATGATACAATGATACAATAGAAAAAACTACAGATTGAATTTTTAATATACTATATTATCATTATCATTATCCCTAAATCCTTATATATATTATATATATAATCCTTTTCCTTTTTTTTTTAAAATAAATAAATCTAATGCTTTCTGTACTTGCTTCTCTTCTTCTTTTTGATATTGTGCAAGGCATTGTACTCCATGATATCATCCTTAGTGTATCCCCTTTGGAAAGCACAGGCATGGCATCTTTCCGTGCAGAAAGTGCAAGGCTTGAACTTTAGGACGTTCTTGAACGAGTACACAAGCTTGAACCCGTCCTTCTGCTCCTCTGGAGTCAAGTATCTGTTGATCCACTCCTGGTTTGTGACATGGGAGTTTGAGTCGAGTAACAGGAGCTCCTTGTAAACGATGCTCTTTTCAATTGCCTCGGTGACTGCATTGCATTTTAGTTTCTTTAGGCGACAGTTGTCACAGCTTGGGCCGACTCTTTGTCTCTTGTTGACGACGGGGTATGATGCGTCAGTTGGGTTTGGAATGTGTTGGATAGCAGGGCTAGCAGGGCTAGCAGGGGCAGGAGTGACAGAAGATGAGGAGAGATGATCTTGTGAAAGTGGTGAGACTGGCAGAGCAGCTGGAGTAGTTGTGTGTGGTTTCAACAAGAGTGGAGGAGATGGTTGTGGAGTTGATGGATTGTTATCAGAGGAGTTATTAGAGACAGTGACAGGGGTAGAGGCAGTTTGTCTTATTCTTCTTCTTCTTTTTACAACTCTCTTTGGTTTGCTAGCAGTAGTAGCAGCGCCAATAGCAGCATCATCTCTTTTAGGCAGAGTAGGGGTAGGTGTAGGGGCAGCGTAGACATTGTGTTCTTTTCTGTTATACTCGATGTTGTTTGTGACTTTGGATACTGTGTTCAGCCAGGATGAGACTGGGTACTCAACGTTTTTAGTTTCGTTGCACACTCTAGCCAATTCGTCCAAGCCTGAGAAAGATGTGTTTGAGCTGACACTGTTCTTGTTGGTGGATGTTGATACTGATGACGCTGATGATGCTGTTGAAACACTGTATCTGTGATAGTTATTGTTATTACTATTGCTGAAGATGCTTTCTTGAGAGCTTGTAGAGGAGACGGAGCCCATGCGGCTGTTGGAGTAGCTGTAGTTGTTGAAGCTGTATGGGAAGTTTGCAGCGATGGAGTTGAAGGAAGGTAGTTGTGGTTTAGTGGTGGTACTTGTATTAGTAGTATTAGTATTAGCAGTAGTGGTAGTGTTAATAGTGGCACCAGTGTATGCGTAGTCAGAAGGGTCAGTAGTCTCTTGGAATCGTTTGTAAGAGATGCTGTTCACATCGGTGTTTAGTAAGTCAGCGACGCTAAAACTTCTTGTAGGCTGGGGCAGCAGGAGGCTAGGAGATGCTCTCGTGGTGGTGATGTTGATGCTCTGTGGGGAATTGTTTGGGATGGAGAGGGAAGGGAGCATGAGTGTGTGGTGTGTGTAAGCAGTCTGTGAGGCCATTATAGTGCTATAGTGCTATAGTGTAGTAATGTACGGGTATCAAGTCACTGGAGTTGAAAACATAGCCAGTTTCTGTTGTATTTATCCAGAAACACACAAATGTACACCTGTGGTTATACTCTCCGAACTCTACTGCCCGAGTTCAGTAATAGCATATCAAGTGAGCACCATTAGTTAATCAAGTGTGTTTCCACTTGGATGGTTATGCTAAACACTCAACACACTCCGGAGTTTTTCAAGAGACACAAATCTGCAGTGCAACCTTTGTGGTTAGAGAGTGAGAAGTACATGAATTAAAGAGGTTATGGAGTTGTAGTTAGTGGTTGTAGTTAGTGGTTGTAGTTAGTGGTTGTGGAGTTCAGGAGGAGTTCAGGAGTAGGAGGAGTGAGTGTGGTGGTTGCTGCTGATGTGCAGGGCTCAGTGCAAAGTAAAGTGTCACAGTACGCTCTCTTTTAGGGCTTTCTAGCGTGTGATTTGATAAAAGTTTGACATTATAGTGGATCCAGGTGACGCCAGGACTTTAGGACTTTTAATTGACAGTGCAACCGCACACGCTGAGAACAACCAAACAGTTTAAAACCACACATGGAGTACCAGTTGCACCACTATCTTCATTATAGAGTCCATTCAGATGAAGCTCATCGCATCGCAGCTGCACGCTGCTTATTCAGCCATGCCAGCTTGACAGTTTTCTCTTAAAAGAAAAATTTTCGTTGAGATCTTTACAACACTTGAACAACAATTAGGAACCAGATATTCAAATCAAGTCAATTGGTATGTTTTATTATCCACATTACTGAAATACAGGTTACACACATACACACACACATCATGTGTTCCAGTCCTTTTTTACATGATGAGAACAAGTCCTTAGAGACTATTATATAAACCCAGCTCTTCGACTTTTACTGTATATGAGACCAAAAATTGTCAAACGCTCTGATTCATTGGAATATTTACATGTTGTGTTGTGTTATGTGGTGTTATCTATCTGTTATCGGAGATATTCTATCATTATCATTATCATTATCATTTATACTAACTATGCATAGAAAACCTATTATTCAATTGATTAATTGTAATTATATACACGTCTATTTATTTATTTATTTATTTATCTATCTATCTATTTACTTGGCCTTACCACCAATAGCCTTGATGTGTAGAATATCACCATCCTCAATAATGTAGTCCTTACCGTGTCTCGATGGCTTGCACACTTTGGCAACGTCTGCTGCCCCACTGATTTGTCCAGCATGGGCAACAACATCATCGTACTTTATAACCTCAACGTTGATAAAGTTCTTTTGCAAATCAGTATGGATCAGTGATGCACATTCTGGAGCTGTGGACATTCTCTTGACACTCCATTCCCTAGCCTCGATCGGACCACAGGTGTAGAAGCTGATCAGGTTCAACGCATCCTTCATCTTGTTCACAACATCTGCAATTGCAGAGTTTGGCGACAGCTCAGTATGGTTATCAGCATTCTCGCTAAACAGCTCGTGCTCATAGTCTGCACTGAACATGATCAGCTCGTCGTTTGGCGAGTTGGCTGAGATCCACTCTTGCACAGAGTCAACATACTTGTTCTGCTGGCTTAGATAGTCCTCTTTCGAAACGTTCAACAGGTACACGGTTGGCTTTGCAGTCAACAAGTTCTGCTGGTTGATCACACGCACCTCATCCTCTGTCCACGTCTTGTTGTTGTACAGTTTCCCATCCATCAGCAGCTCGTTCAGCTTCTCCAGAATCTCAATATCCTTCGCAACAGCAGCACGCTCGTGCGCCTTGCACCCCTTGTTCATCAGCTTCGTGTAGCGCTCGATCGCACCCTCCACCGTCTCCAGATCCTTCAGCAGCAGCTCGTCAGTCACAATCTCGAGGTCCCGCACAGGGTCCACTGACGTTTCCACATGAGTGATCTCGTCGTTGTCAAAGCCGCGCACAACCTGGAAAACACCATCAACCGTCTTGATGTCAGCCAAAAACTGCGAGCCCAGGCCCTCACCTTTCGAGGCGCCTCTCACGAGCCCGGCAATGTCCACAATCTTGAGGTGCGATGGCAGCGTCTTTTCGCTCTTGTAGATACTGGCGAGCGTCTTGAGCTTTGCGCTGGGAACTCGAAAGAAGGACTCTTCTGGCTTGATCGTGGCAAAGGGGTAGTTGTTGGGGTTCCCTAGCAGCGACTTGGTGATGGCTTGGAAGAAGGTGGATTTACCCACATTCGCTAGACCAACGATACCGGCCTGTTTGTTGGTGTTGTTGTTAGTGTCACTATTTTTTATATTTATATATATATATAATATAATACATCAATTCAATTCATACTGATAGTTTGTTACTGTTTCTCCCCAGCAAGGAATGCGCACTCGCAGCACCAGCTTCACTGGCCTTGCCAGCCTTGGGCTTCTTGGCCTGCACTGCTCTGCCACAACTGAACAGTCTCCGCAACATTTTTCTATCTTGTTTATTTGTATAGTATAGTATAGTATAGTACTGTATATATTTTTTGATTTTCTATGAAATATTTTTTTTTAATAGATTGATTTATTCAGCATCATCAGCATCACGAAGAGAGTTGTAATGCTCACCCAAGGCATACGAGTGCTTGTAGTACACGAGCTTCAACTCCTCGTGCAGACCGTCCTCATTCATCTTTAGTGTCGATCTCCCACTCATCATGATGGAGATTGGGCAGTTATACTCCTTGGCCAACGCCAAAATCTCCAAGTCTGAACCCCAGGCGGCAGTCTTTTCAATCTTGTCAGTGTACTCGTCAATGTTCTTCACCGTCATCGTCTCCTCGTCAAACAAGTATGGCACAAAGGTGTCTGGGTCGTTTCTGATATGGTTGGCAGCCTTGCTTCTCAACTCCTGTACTGTAGCATCCACGCCCTGACGTACCTTCAACTGGTCAGCGATAGAGGAAAACAAGCAGTTACCATCTGGCTTGATGTCGAATTCCTTCAAATGAGCAATCTGGCAGAGCTCCTTGATGTTGTTGCCCTCAATCTCCTTCAAGTTTGGCTGCAGTGCAGCCTCTTGCGCAGCCAGCTTCTTTTCCTCTTCAATAGCAGCTTGTCTTTTGGCCAGTCTTTCCTTTTGGCGGTTACGCTTTGGTCCCTTCCTCTGTTGCTGTTGCTGTTGCTGCTGTGGTTTTGGTTTTGGTTCAGCAGCTTCTTGTTGATTTTTGGATAGTTCCAGCTTTGCCAATAGTTTTTCTGGCGTCAGTTCGTCTTCATCATCATCATCATCTTCTTCTTGTAACTGAGCATGTAAATCCTAAAATGTGTCAATGAAAATTACTATAATGGTGTAATGCTATACATAATCTGTTGCTGTACCTTTAGTTCTTGCTCATGTTTCTGTTTCAAGTCGCGTTCGAGCTCCTCGCACTGCTTTTGGACCTCCTTCTTTGTAGACTTTGTCGCTTGCTTCTTGAGCCCTGTGAGCTTTGCCACCAGCGCCCTGTTCTCCTTTCTGTGTCTAGCGATAATTTCGTCCTCAGACTCCATCTTGTTGTTGTACTTCCTCCCGTTGTTGTTGTTGATGTTGTTGTCTGGCGGCGGTAGAACAAATTTTTCTGTCAAGATCTTGGCCAGGAGTAGGAGCACTGGCAGAACCAACGAAACGGCAAGCGTGGTGATCATCTGTGCAGGTCTCAGGAGGGAGGGGAGGGGGACATGTGCCTTGCTCTGTTCTCAGTTTCAGTGCAGCTCAGCTCAGGATTGTGTGCTATCAATTGCTGCTCTGCCCCCGCCTGCTTTTATTTTGTTTTAGACACCAAAATTGGGTTTTATTTATCAGTTTTTGGGCCAAGCGAAACACGAAGCACGAAGCACAAAGCACGAAAACCAGCCAAAAAAAGACGACACCAGTGGGAGGAGGGGGGGGGAAGGGGAGCGGTTCGAACCACAGGCGAAAACACTCAATGCATATATACAAATTATAAAATACTTTTAATAATGGTTCAGTCTATTGTAACCACACGGCACTAAACCAACAAGTGTCTGTTTAAGCCTGTTTACATACCATTTATGCATTTGTCAGAACTTAATAATCAAAACATAATATTAAAAAAACAAATTCGACCTCGGTGAGGATTGAACTCACGATCTTGCGATTTCCTGTTTTGGTAACTTAACAGTCGCACGCCTTAACCAGCTTGGCCACGAAGTCTAATTGTTGCTTAAGAACTGTTATTTTGAGAAGCAGTCGTCGTACTACAATGTACCTCATATGAAACGTTACCCGGCCCCAAATGACCAATATGCCTCCCAATGATCCCCATGAGCACGAGAGTGTGTGTGAGTATGAGATCTCTGTATCCCCATTTAGGGAGATACTGTGGCCAGTAAAAATGCTATGGCTTGGCTGTCTGGTTTTTGTTTTCTCTTAGTAAATCAGTTTCTCAAGTTGGGCAATGACATGAGGCCAATGTGACACATTTATTCTCAGTGATCTTCCAGCTACAATCATATTAGATGTGCACCCACAATCCAGTATACCTCACACTATATAAACAACAGGATATCACAAAGATGAACCCCTGTTCTGACTCGATTTTACAATTGACACAATTAATACCCAAAGCCAAGCCTTTCTCTCTCTCTCTCTCTTCTGAATTAAAACGACTGCAAATACATAAGTACAGTTGACTCAGACTCCACCCAGCAAACTCAGCCAACCAATATAGCAACTAGCTGGATACTCCACAACGCTTTCTCTATTCACACTTCACCCAATGACAATCCCAGTCTTTTCTTTTCACTGACAAATCCAGAATGGTCTGCGCACACTTTTCTTTCTTTTTTCTTTTTATAAAAAAATTATATTGGTGTAAATCCCATTATCATCAACAACCAAACAAACTACAAGTTTATAAGATAAACTAAAAAAATATGGGTTGGTTCTGGGCTGATAGCGTTAGCGAAAAGAAAAAATCTCAACAGGTATCTATCTGAACATTTTGAATATTTGTTTGCGACAATATAAAAGCAACCTTTAACACCTTTTTAGACAAAGTGCCCTGTCAAACATGATGCTGCTCCAGCTGTGTGTCCTATGAAGAAAGACACAGATGGTACAGACTTGAACGCATTGAACAACATGCCAATGTTCATCTCCTCCGACAAATTGCCAGGCCAAAAGTTGGACTTGCCAAAAGAACGTACCTTCTCTACAATCCCAAGAGGCACCGATGAAAACGAGGGTGTCTGGGAATACCCATCCCCACAACAAATGTTCAACGCCATGGTGCGTAAGGGCAAGGCGGATGACATCCCAGAAGACGCTGTCGAGTCAATGGTTGACGTGCACAACTTTTTGAACGAGGGTGCATGGCAGGAGATCTTGGAGTGGGAACAGCCATACACCGACATCACCAAGAAGGAACCAAGACTGCAGCAGTTCACAGGTCGTCCTCACGATCTCTCACCAAGAGCTAGAATGTACATGCAGCTCGCCAAGGTGTTCCCAAACTCGTTCAACCCAGACCCTCCATTCGACAGACACGACTGGTACGTCTTGAGAGCAAACAACAACGGTGGTTGGGACGATGTCAGATATGTCATTGACTACTATGGTGGCCCAGATGACCACCACGGCATGCCAACATTCTTCCTCGACGTTAGACCAGCTCTGGATAACGTTACAAATGCCAAGGATCGCATGAGACATTGGTTGAAGCCATACTGGGATGAAGCAATGAACAGCTCAAATTCAACTGTTGTTGCTACAGAAACAAATGATAAATAATAAAATATATAAAAAGAGTTGCTTTCACATTCATTTATTTTTATTGTTATTTTATGGTTCGGTTTACGTCTCGGTTGGTCTCATCCTCCTATCCATTTTTAATGTCTGCATATTTATCACTTTGCTTTTATGAAATAACCTACTTCCTTTCTCCTCATGTGGTTTCATCTATTATTCTGTATATACAAATGTGATTATTATTATTATTTTTTATGAACACACTAAAAAAAACAAGTGTAGTTTGTTCGTAATATTTATAATTGTTTGTCAAAGACTTCTGGAATAGTAACACCCTTCTCCTTAAAAGTCTGCAAGAGATTTTTGGTACCATTTTCAACATTGGACAATTTGGAAATGGCTTCAACATCGTTCAAAACTTCTTGAGCAAACGCATAGTCAAATGTGTTCTTAGCTGCTCTCAATATGATATACAAAGAGTTACGGGACAAACCAGACTTGACCGAGTCCAAACCTTTCAAGACTTGGTAGTATGCCTTCACCTTATCATCCAATCTGTGTCTGCTCAACAACTGGAACACAGAGTTCCAAAAGAAACTCGAGCTTGGCTTGTGGCCTTCTCTGATGTATTCTTTAAAGTATTGTTCAAATCTCTTCAGGTTACCCAAGTCAGCCTCAGCAATGATTAGCTGTCTTTGAATGATTGGGTTGTATTGTTTAGCACCCTTCAAGTATGTCACAAAGTGTGATATAGTATTTGGTGCTTTTAGTCTAGCCAATTCAGTAATGAGCTGTGCATAGTTGTATGTAGTTGGTGCAACACCACCAGCACTCATGTCCTTGCTGAATCTTTCAAAAACAAGATCAGATGGAATGTCACCATTGGCAACAATGTTCTTAATGGTCAAGTCAAGATCAATGGCTAGAGAAGTCAAGTTCAACTTGATACCATCCTTCTTGATGCGTCTCAACAAAGCAGTAGCATCATCCAATTCACCGGACAATCTCAACAATTCCAAGACAGCAGCATATGCCTCAGTGCTCAAGTTGATATCTTCAGCATGAAACTTCTTCACCAGATCCTTGGCGCTTTGCAAATCTTTCACATCCTTCAAAGACGCCAAATAAGCACTGGCAATGATTGGCTTTTCTAAATTAGCATCGGTCAACAAAGCTGGAATTTTATCGGCAACACCCAAGGAGCTGTAGTTGGCAATCAAAATGGCAATCGTGTTGTCGTTTGGCTTTGGAATCTTTTGGTAAACACCTTCAAAATTGGCCAATCTTTTTGCCCTGTGACCACCAGTTCTAGGATTGGACACAGCCTTTAATAATTCATTCCATGATCCAGTGGATGGTGCAACACCAGACTTCATGATCTTGTTCCAGATTTCAAACACCCTCTTGGATTGGTTAACCTTGTTGTAAATGGTCATAAAACTGGTCAAGGTGCCTTCCTTAATTTTGCTGTTGGAAACTTCAGCAATCTTGAGCAAATCAGCAAATGTTTGGTCAACCTTGGTAACGTCATTTCTACTAGCCGCGTTGAAAGCACTAACAACTAGACCAATGGAATTTGGATCAGCATCAACCAACAATAATTCTTCAACTAGTTTCTTCAAACCAGCGCTCTTCTCTGTATCATTACCGAAAACTTCGTTAATGTTCTTGTTGATCTTTTCAATGGATGGCAAGTATTCCAGTTGCAACAAAGTCTTTAGAGACTCACCACTAACCTTTGACTTGGTTTTATAGGCAATGTCCAAGTAAGCCAACAATGTATAGTTTCTAGCGTTTTCACCTGGGTAGGAATGCTTTTGAGTGGACAAGTATTCCAAGTAAGAAACCCAAAGGGTTAGTGTGTTTTGTGGATCACCCTTCTCCAAAGTGTACTTCAAAATGGATTCAAAGATTCTGGCATCAGCAATTTCGTAAAACACCGCCTTGCTCAAGATTTCTTGAGGAGTGACTGGGATGATCTTTGTCTCTGGGTCTTCAATTTCAGAAATAGATTGCTTGATAATTCTCAAAACAATAGGTGATAGGAAACGCTTGTTTTGTATGGATTGTTGGCCAATGATGTGTGCCTTTTCAATGTCTTGAACCAAAGCGGTCAATAGGGTTTTAGATACTTCATTCGTTTCAAAGAGAGCATCCATGTTCTGGACAATACTGTCTAGCTTAGCCTGGTGGCGAGCTCTGTATTCTTCTGGACTCAAGTAAGGGCGTTGTGGCTTTCCATCGTTGCCATTCACAGAAGCTGGTGGGGATTGATCTTGAGTAGCTTCTTTGACAGTGTCGGTTGTGGTGGTTGTGGTTGAGCTTTGGAATCTAGCACCAGAACGGATGTTTTTGGCAACCAAAGATGGTAGAGTGGTGCGTGCGACTCTGCTTGAACGCAACAACATCTTTTGCAGAAATGATTAGTTGGTGTTTGCTAGTTGATGTTTGGTCTTTAATTACCTAGTTTTGCAATTTTTTTTCGTCGATGAAAATTATAATATAAAAAAACAGTGTGTAGTAAATAAAAGGACAATATCTCAACAACTTTAACGTAAAACTTCGAATATTTTTGGATATTTGAAATCAGGAGGAAGTAAGGATCACAACCATACCAATTGTTATTGAGAAAGGGGGCCAGAAAGTGATCATAGCGCTTATACTATCAAATCTGATGGTATTGCATTATATTTTTCGGGCAAATAATTGCTTCTATGGCCAAGTTGGTAAGGCGCTACACTAGTAATGTAGCGATCCTCAGTTCGAATCTGAGTGGAAGCAGTTATATATTATTATTATTTTTTTTTGATTTCACTGTCTATCAAGAACCCCTTCTTCATCTGGATGCTGAAATTTGTGTCATCAACAACCAGTTATTAGCAGTCATCGTCAGTCCAGACTCCACACTGTTGGTTCATTATGGTGTTCTCAGACAAGAGTGTTTTTCTTTGAGATTGACACATTTTTGGAAAAAAGTTTAGAAACGAAACAAAAAGTTTATAATACACGTAAAACAAGACTAAAAACAAAAGACTCTCGTCTCTCTATTGTTTATCTGATCCACATACACACCATCCTTCTGAATTGAGATTATTTATTATACACACATTATCAATGGCCATCCAATAATGAGAATTCACACTAAGGAACTCAGCAATACAACCCACATGAACCGCAACACATCAAACTCATGTGGATACATGCTGAAATACATCAAACCATCAGACAAAATACTCGACGTTGGATGCGGTCCAGGAACAGTTACATTTGATCTGGGGTCATTGGTTCCTGAGGGTTCAGTCGTTGGTATCGAGCCAACAAAAGAGTTGTTTGATGAAGCTGAAAAGACTCGTCCTAAAGGCGAGGCAAACCAAAACGTCACTTTCCAAGTTGCTTCTGCCTATGAACTGCCGTTTCCAGAGAACAGCTTTGAAATCGTCCATGCCCATCAGGTTGTTGTTCATTTGGAAGATCCTGTGAATGCCATTTTGGAGATGAAAAGAGTGCTCAAGCCGGATGGCTATCTTTGTATTCGTGATGAGGAATTACGCTCAACACTGGTTTACCCAGAAGTGTTCAATGCTAAATTACAGTTCTTGTTTCACAAGTCAAGAAGAAACTACACGACATATAGTGGTGGGTCTCGCTTGAAAGAACTGATGTTTGAGGCTGGCTTTCCAAAAGACCATGTCAATCACAGTTTTTCTACATGGGCTTATTCAACACCAGCAGAACGAGAAGAGTTTGCATCGTTGTTACTCGAACGTTTGCAGGAAATTAAAATTGACCAAGGGGACATGTTTAATAATACACAGATCGAGGAAGCCATCCGTGAATGGGCGGACAACTCGACAAGTGTCTGTGTTACTATTCATGGTGAAGTTGTCGCTAGAAAATAAAAGCAATCTAAAAAACAAAATTGCATTTCATAATAACCCTTACAGCATATATTCTCATATATCATAGTGGCATAAATTTAATAAATAAATACATTATATTTAAAAGATGTTCAACCAATTAAAGTATTTGAACCATTTT
>JAJLVY010000066.1:0-28489 GCA_030570475.1 Liangdongia dendrica
GACTATTGTCAGAGCTAAAGGTATTGGGTCCGTCATCAAGAAGCCATCCTCATTCACAAACACTTCAGACCATGCTTGGGCTTTCATCACCTCTACCATGAACTCTTTGGCAAACTTTGCCACTGTCGTTGTCAATGCCCCAGATTTCTCGAGATTGGCAAAGACTCCTCGTTCATCTGCATTCTCACAATTCATCGCCATTCCAATGTGTTTCTCCATCACCGCAGTGATTGGTATCCTATCATCATCTGCATCCTCCATCTTGTTTGATACCGTATATTGGTCTCCACTCGACTTGCTAAATGGCTATGTCGAGTCATACACTAGAGGTGACCGTGGTGGTGTCTTTTTAATTGCATTCGCATTCACTTTAGCACAACTTGGTACAAACATCTCTGCAAACACACTATCTGCCGGTACTGATGGTGCTGCTTTGCTCCCACGCTACATCTCCATCAGAAGAGGTGGGTTCATCTGTGTGGCTATTGCTTTTGCAATCTGTCCATGGAATTTCTTCACTTCAACTGCAAATTTCACAACCTACTTGTCCGCCTATGCTGTGTTTTTGTCATCCATTGCTGGTGTCGTGGCTGCAGACTACCTCGTTGTCAGAAGAGGCTATATCAACATTTTCCATCTGTACTCCAATTCTGAGTCTTCAAACTATTCATACAACAAGATTGGGTGTAACTGGAGGGCATACGCTGCTTATATTTGCGGTATCTTGCCAAACGTTGTTGGTTTTGCTGGTGCTTGTGGTAACGTTGTTCCAAAAGGTGCCCAGTATGTCTATAATGTGTCTTTCTTTGCTGGTTATATCAGTGCCTTTGTTGTGTACTGTATACTTGTCTATTTCTTCCTTGTTAAGGGTCAACCAATTAAAAACATCTTTAGAGATCCTGGCTGGTTTGAGATTGATGCAAAGATGGATGTTGACAAGTGCGATTTCACAGAAGAGATCAACAAGGAGCATCCAGATGAGTATATCGAATCTAAATTTCAAATGTGGGGTTAAGTGTTTCAACTTATTTATTTATGGGGATTAATTATATATCAATATTTGGGGGATTTTCGTGTATATTAATGAAGTTACGCTTTGCATTTTATTACTTTGAACTCTTGATGTAGAACAGTTAAACACTAAAATTAAAGCAATAAAGTAAATACATTAGTCTATAGTATAAATAAATGGTCTATTAACCTTTTTTGACAACTAATTAATGTATATTATGTATCTATGATAACAAACGATAACGTTTATTATAGGTGGAAATTGTATGATTCGATTTTAAAGGATCACTGAGTTAAAGTCAATGAGACTAAGTTAATTGAGATAAAACAGGCAAGTTATGCTATAAGAGCAAAGCCCTCATGAACGATAGCAATGAAAAACACCTATACGGCGGTAGAAAGTAGGAAATAATAGTAAACGATAAAACCATTGTATTAAAAAAATATATATATAAATCAAACCTAACCTAATCATTAAAAAACGTTCAATAGTAGCTTGCACTGGAAAAAATAGTAAATGAGTTCCAGGGCTCCTCACTACTCAAAAGGCTAGACAAGATATCTTCTTGTTTTATAAAAATCTAAATTATACAGTAGAAAAATAAAGAATTTTTATATTTAAATCTGATGAATTTCTAATAATGTGCTTACAATTCTGAATAATATATACATATATACTAGAGTTTCAGGCTGAATTGGAGTTTTTTTTGATCGAATATCATCAAGATTGGTTTCCCATTTTAACCCTGCAAGTTCATGTAAAAACAAAGAACTTTAATTAGAAATACCCGTCAAAGTGACAATTAATAATCAGCAAAAGAGGTTCATTAGATCTCGGCGAAATAATCATCCCCCACGCTGCTTTATCCAACACACCTACCCCGATGGTGTTGTACCCCGATGGTGTTGGCGCTTTTATTGTTTCAGGTTGTTTTAGGAAAGTCGATACGGCGCGATTGCTGAAAAACGATAGCACGACCAACTACACAATTAAATTACTGTCGTAATTCATCAGATCATATATTCATACTCATGTAGTTTTACAACTTAGACTTGTTGTTCAACAAATGCAGAGCTGCATTGTTAATAACAACACTGTTTCTTTCAACAGAAGTAACCTTAAAGAGAACAATCTCGCCATCTTTCCACGCTTGAACCTTCAAATGCTCACCTGGGAAGACGACATTGGTGAAACGCACCTTCACTTCATCATATTGACCATAGTGATCGTATAGTTGCTTAACAGCGATACCAAAACTAGCCAACCCATGTAAAATTGGAGTGTGGAACTTGGCCAGAGCAGCAAACTGCGGATCAATATGCAATGGGTTGTAATCACCAGACAGTCTGTAAATGGCAGCTTGATTTGGTGATGTTGGAACAGTAACTTCAAAATCCGGACTAGAAGCTGGTGCAGTGAAGGACTTTGTTGCAAAAGTTGGTCTCTGTTTGTAGAGCTTGTTTTTACCTGATGCCTTCTTGATGAATGTGGTCATTTCGTTATAAAAGACTGGTTCTTTAGTTTTTGCATCAATAGTTTCAAACCCACCAACAACAACAACTGCATTGGACTTATTAGCAACAGCAACTGGATAACTCTTGGTAAACAAGGAGGCTTCTGTTGGTATTGGGAACTTTTTAATCTTCAAGTATTGTTCACCATGTAACAACAATTCAGGATTGAAGTTCTCCAACAACTTCAAATAGTCCAGTCCACCATCATTCTTGTTCATCAATGGAATAACACCAAATGTTGGTAACACCTCAAACTTTTGATCATTTTCATAGACATACTTCAACTCTTTTGCACTAGAGCCAAGACCCAAGTTGTACAAGATAGCGTCACGTTTTGTGTAGTTGAAGTTACCATTGGACTTCATAGAACTTGTAACTCTAGACAAAATCTTCATAGAGGAGTCTCTAGCATTCTTTGGATTGACAGCACCAGCACTAAAGTCAACAACCTGATCCCAGTTGTCCCTGATAAATTCAGGTTCCACTTTTGGAGTTGTTGCAACTGCACCATTAGATCTTTGCCATCTGGTG
Source organism: Liangdongia dendrica (assembly GCA_030570475.1). NCBI lineage: Eukaryota > Fungi > Ascomycota > Saccharomycetes > Phaffomycetales > Wickerhamomycetaceae > Liangdongia > Liangdongia dendrica. Next base: position 3,058 of record JAJLVY010000066.1, read on the forward strand.
TTACCAACCCAACCACCACCAACTTCAAATGTTTCACCTGTGGTGTTCACACTGTCACTAGCAAGCAAGACAAATATTGGTGACACTTGTCTTGGGTCAAACTTGTTCATTTCCTTTTCGCTAAAGATTGTCAAGGTCATTGCAGTTTCAGCATGTGGAGCAATTGCATTGACTCTGATTTTGTGCTTCTTACCTTCAATAGCCAATGTCTTGGATAATCCCAAGATTGCACACTTTGCAGCACCATAGTTGGCCTGACCAAAGTTACCATAGATACCTGAAGTCGAAGTTGTATTCAAGATGACACCACCACCGTTCTTCAAAAAGATTGGCCAGACTAGTTTACATAGTCTGTAGGTGGCCAAAACATGAACACCAATAACTTGATCCCATTCCTGAACAGTCATCTTGGCAAAGGAACGATCACGCAAGATACCAGCATTGTTAACCAAAACATCAACAGTTCCGAAGGCGTCGAGTGCAGTCTTGACAATCTGATCAGCTTCAGTGACAACATTGTGCTTATCACCAACAGCTTCACCACCGGTAGCTTTGATTTCTGCAACAACACCATATGGGTCTTTGATATCATTCACAACAACTTTTGCACCATACTTACCAAACAACAAAGCATGGGAACGACCCAACCCATTACCCGAACCGGTAACGATAACAACCTTGCCCTTCAAAGAAACGGTAGGACCTTGTTGATTTGGTGGCAGGCTTAGAGATTTTTCATAGAGTGTGTTGTAATCACTGATACCTGTTGGATAGGACACCTTGTTGAATGGTTTGTCCTTGAACTCAAAGATGGCTTTGTACTTTTTCAAAATAGCCTCTGGGGTGAAGGTGTCATCTGGCTTGAACAATTCACCAGAGGATCTTTGCCAACGAATTTGAGAGTAAAACCCAGCAGCTAGTTCGAAAACAGAATTTGTAACTTTAGTATCTTCATGTGTCAAGTATAAAACCAATGGGACAATTTTATCCGGGCCCAACTTTTCCAAGACTGGTGGTGGTAACAGACCTTCAGTCATTCTGGATCTTGCTAATGGAGCAATAATGTTGGCATGAATGTTGTACTTGGCACCTTCTTTAGCCAAGGTCTCACCAAACCCAATCAAACCAGATTTTGCTGCAGAATAGTTTGCTTGACCAAAGTTACCATATAACCCAGCTGGAGAAGCAGTATTGACAATACGACCATACTTTTGTTGTCTAAAGTATGGCCAGGCAGCCCTAGTCAACTTGAAAGCACCATTCAGATGGACATCCAAAACTAACTGGAAATCCTTTTCAGTCATATTCTTGAATGACGAGTCTCTTAGGATACCAGCATTGTTAATAATGATGTGGACAGTGCCAAAGGCATCAACAGCAGTCTTGACAATTCTCTCACCAAACTCGACAGAATCATAGTTGGCAACAGCAACACCACCACGCTTCTTGATCTCATCTACAACGACATCAGCAGCTTTGGAATTTCCACCATCACCTTTCAGTGATCCACCAAGGTCATTCACGACGACTTTTGCACCCCTGGAAGCATAAGCCAGGGCGTATTCACGACCGAGACCACCACCAGCACCAGTGATGATCACAACTTTGTTATTATATCTCAATTGACTCATATTTGCACAGTATATTTACCATATGTCCAAAGGTTTAATTGTCGATTGTGATGATGATATTCCCATTTATTTTTATATTTCCTGAAGATATGCGGGGACCTGACTAGCCTCGGTATGCGCCACTAAAAGACTCGCACTGGGACATAGAGTAGGACAAACACGATGGGGAACGGCCCCGCCAAACAGGAGAGACAACGATGATCCACACAAAGTCTGGGGAAGAGAAAAGGTCATCTGTAACTGTTGTCTGAGTGAGAGTTTGCGCATTGGTATTTGGTGTTCAGTGTTGGCCGTCGTCGATGTTGATGGAGTTTATGACTGTGCACACTTATGCATGAACAGACATTGTTTATTTTATTGAATATAAACTCATCCGTGTCGTTGAGATCCTGGCGGCATCTCAAAGCCGTTGGTTTCAAAGAACCTGGCAACACAGGACCATTTATGCCATGTGAAATCTTTCTTTTTGAAACACCTGCATTTTAGTTGCTCCCTTGTAGCTTGATCTTGAGGACAGTCGCTGTTTGGATTGTGGAAATACCCAGTGTTTGAAATGAACTGGATTTTATCTGCCGGCAGTAATAACGACACTGCTAATGTATGAAATGGTGCATCACCCCATCTCTCGTAGAAGAACCCACCAGTTTGGTCCAAGTACTTAAAGAACGTTTCATAAGAATCGGATCTAAAGAAATTCAAGTCACCAATTTCAAAGTTTGACCAAAAATGATTCCCATTGTATGTTGGCTTAAATTTAGCCTCTTTTGTTTCTTCATTAGGTTCTGTCATCAGGAAATCGTAGTTGTTGTTAACGGAAATTAACTTTGAATGATCAATCATAAAGTCTTCAATATGCTCCCATAAAGTAGGAATAGTTCGTAGATCTTCATTCATGCACATATTGAAGCCATAAAACTTATCATGATCCTTCATAAATTTGAACACGTCGTAGTTGATATCACAGTTGAATGATATGCCCGGCTCCACTCTCCAATAGTAGTCAATGTTTTTCAATTCATCCAGCCTGTAGAAATAACCACTAAAGAAACGACACATCTGTCTATATGAAAGTGATCCACCATATTTAATATCAGCTTCTTCTGCAGCAACCATTAAAGATTCTGCCTTTTGCTTATCAATATTGTCTGGCATTTTCCAAAACTCTAGTGGTATTTCAATGAATGTGACGTTACCACTTACAATTTTGGTAACAGTCTCTTTGAATTTATCAGTGAATGGTTTATCATTAGCGAAATACCAGTCATAATGGTAATTTTTGTTAAAACGTGACTCAACACTTTTGATCGAGTCCACCATTTGATTCAATTCACCATTTCTCACTAATGTAAAAAACACAGCATTTTCCTTTTGATAGGGTTGCTTGGTATTCATTTTAAGCTTATTTACTGGAGTATTCACTGCTGGTCTCAACGGTAGTAACACATCATTCTCATCAAGACCCGTAGTTTGTGTTATTTGGTAACCGTATCGGTCCAAGAGCTTATTCTTCCACTCATCAACGTCATCCTCAGTCAATTTACTGAATTGATATATTAGAAGTAATGACACACTTATAAAACAGGCAAAGAATAATATTGAAATTCTCCTCAGTCGCATGGTGGTATTGTACGAATCAAATGTTGTAATTGGTGGTGGTGGTGGTGGTGGTTTGATTGATGTTTTTCTTTTCTGGAAGTGTTTTTTATGACACAAGGCTTATTTAGGCTTATTTATTGATCCTAACCAACCCCAAATGTTATTTAAAGAAAAACCATACAATATATCAATCATTCATAGTTTACACTACACTTAAACTACATTCATCTCTTTTAATATTATTCTTTTTTTTTCCCAAAATATTTATTTGAACCAACGATTATATGCTGATAACACACAGAGGTATAAAACTGTAATGCCTAGAGCAGTAAACTATAAACGTTTTTCTAATATAAAATCTTTAAAACCACAATTAGATAAATATTCAGAGCATCGCTTAAGCAGCAACAGTGACTTCAACATCGACACCTGGTTCGATGGTGATTTGAGTGATCTTCTTAACGATAGCAGCTGGGGCTTGCAAGTCAATGACACGCTTGTGAATTCTGAATTCATAAGTATCCCAGGTCTTGGAACCTTCACCATTTGGAGTCTTTCTGGTGGAGATCTTCAAAACCTTGGTTGGCAATCTAACAGGACCCTTCTTGATCAACTTGTGGGCTTCAGCATTTCTGATGATGGAAGCGGAAACCTTTTCCAATTGCTTAACCTTGGTGGAGACCAAAGTGATTCTGATCTTGTGGATTTGAACTGGTTGTTCTTGTTCCTTTTCTTTTTGGATGTCAGACATTTTGTATATACCTTTTGCTTTCTTGACTTGGTTAAAGGGCTAGGAATAGGAACTTGCTCAAGTGGTGAAGTTTTGCATCTTCTTTTAATGAAAAATCTCAGCATCAAGATGTGACTGCTGAGTGTGGTATGCACATCCGAACATTTTTTGTTTTTTTGGAAAAGACCACAAACTGTGGTGTAGAGGTGTTGATAAACTAGGGTTAATAAGAATGATCATGTGATATGTGTTAGGGTTATGAAGAGTTGTTAGAGAGCTGATATCTCCGGCGGGGATGATAAGGATTTTGATTTGGAGAAGATTACTGTTTGGTTTGGCATAAATAAATGATATACGTTATATAAAAGGGACGATGAACTCCAACTGAACACCGAGAACTAGAAACTAGAAGCACCAGAAGCACCAGAAGCACCAGAAACTTCATTTATTTAATTTTATTGGTTCGTTAATATGACTGACGCTCGTTACTTGCTTACAATCCCTTCTGTCAGGGAAAGAACAGCTCCAATATTCAAGTTGGCACTTGAGAACAACCTGGATTACTTTGACGTTGATTTGACCAAAGTTGATGATGTTGTGGAGTTTGTTACTGGCGTCATCAATAGAGATTTTAAAGATGCGTACGATACTATTCCTCCTCATGGGAGATGGGGCCATTTGAATGCTGGTGGCGATGACCGCGTCGAGCAATTGATCAAGGAGTGGGAATCTCAGGATGGCGTGGATGAGATCGAGATTGGCAAGAGATTGATTGATTTGTTTGTTTTTAGTGTGTTGATTGATGCTGGTGCCGGTAACAGCTGGAGTTATAAGGAAGTTGGCACTGGTAAAGAGTTTAACAGATCCGAAGGGTTGGCTATTGTTTCAATTGATTTGTTCAAGGCTGGGTTGCTAAGTTCTTTGCAATCCAACCCTCATCAAGTCAATGCAGAAAAGTTGAAGGCATTCACCAAGGAGGATCTAATCAAGAGTTTCCAAATCACCGAATCAAACCCATTGAGTGGTGCTGATGGCCGTTTATCATTGATCCAGAATTTGGGTGAAGCTTTAACAAATACTGAGATGTTTGGCAAAGATGGTAGACCTGGTAATTTGATTGATTACTTGTACAGAAAGACAACTTCAAAGAGTGATTCTGGTGCACCAGTGCTGGATCTTCCAGTTTTATGGGATGCTTTAATGTCTGGGTTCACTTCAATTTGGCCAAAGGGACGTACCCATGTTGACGGGATCTCTCTTGGTGATGCTTGGCCACTATGCACAACCAAGAAGATATATAAGGATGCCACTTTTATTGACACTATTGTCCCATTCCACAAGTTGACCCAGTGGTTGTGCTATTCATTATTAGTGCCATTGAAGAAAAATGGTTACAAGTTTGAAATCACAAATGAGAGTTTGCAAACCGGGTTACCAGAATATAGAAATGGTGGTTTATTTGTTGATTTCCAAGTGCTGAAGCTTAAGGATGAGCAACTTGCCAAAGGGTTGGCGTTGTCCAAGGAGATTGGGTCCAGCACACCAGAGATTCCAAGTTTTACCCCATCCGATGGCGTTATTGTTGAATGGAGGGCCATGACCATTGTATTGCTCGACTATGTGCTGCCATTGATTAACAAGGCTTTGGGCTACGAGTTATCCCTTCCACAACTGATTGAAGCTGGTTCTTGGAAATCCGGAAGAGAGATTGCTGCCATCAAAAGACCAAGCACCAAGGGTCCTCCTATCGACTTGTTCTCTGACGGTACTGTGTTTTAAATACATACATATATATATGACCGGATACATTGCCAATATCAGCAAGACGACAGGTGAAACTTTGACTTTAACTCAGTGATCCTTTAAAATCGAATTATACAATTTCCACCTATAATAAACGTCGTTATCTGTTTAAAAAAAAAAAAAAAAAAGAAAAGACAGACTTGAACAACAAACGGATCAAAACAATCACCCTTTAGGAATGGGCTTATAACACAAGGTCTTGATTATGATACCTTTCAGTATGTCTATGTGTCAGGTTTTGAGAATACCGGGGCTTTGTTCTGCTTTGGTTATATATTTTCGAGTTTGTTATTGTACCATGCTTCTATTAGATCTTAATTTACTCAGTGTAGAAATCAATCACAAAATGCTGATAACCCTACAGATGCAATACCTGCAATATTATACATATCAGGTGGACTAGCTGGTGAAAAAAGAAACTTCAAAATGCCAAGGCCCTACGCAGGAATACGCACATCCTAGACGGAAGACGCATGGATGAGTTGAAGGTGATCAAGGGTTCAGCATGTTCAGCATGTTCAGCATGTTCAGCAACGGTTTCGAATGTTTGAGGAATAGAGAGACACAATAGTGAGTTCAGAGATCCTAATCGCCAGAGTTTGTGATGTACATATAAAGGTAGATTCTATATATTACCAGATCTACATCTATCTTCCATATCTTCCATGTCTTTATTGTTCTGTTTTTTTTTTCAGAGTGTGTGATTGCTAGTTTTACTGATTGGCACTCTTGCTATGGTCCGTAAGGGCCTAGCTTAATTGGCATAGACTACTACTTGGTCGCATAGCAGCAATTATCAGCAGTGGAACGTAGTGTTTTATATGACAGAGGCCAAGAGGGATTCACGGTCTGTAATAATATTGTTTGTTTATGTACATCATTCAGTCCTGGCACATTTCAAAACTTGTCACACGACTGAATACTAAACTACCTTGAAAGTTGAGGGTACTCCTACCTTGGCGCACTGTGATGTGAGACAGCCTCTTTTGACCATGTAATGCAATACCAAAACGGTTGGATAAAACATTGAGAAGTTAGCTAACCAATCCACTAATCTAATCGATGAATTCGTGTGCTTCCCCCGAGATTAACTGTATCGTTCAGGGTTACATTGCGTTACAAGGCGTCTTTGCTCTGTCCTTTTTTTTATGTATGCTTACGTTCCATATTATGGTGATGCTAGTTGTCTGTTTACTTGCTTAGCGGGCTTAAAAACACAGCGGCACCGAGCATTACAAATCCGAATGTCAGCAGAACGATCATTCAATCTGAATAAAGCACACACACAAGCCTTTTCTTTTAATAAGCCTTGTCTAGATGTGTAGCGGTCGGACGACCATTTAGGGAGTGTGTGTGTGTTTTGTTATATATCTAACCACTCGATGAATAAACAATAGCTGTAAAGCAAGACATCTCAGATTCCGCTGTACACTGTGCCTGCTTGATTGATTGCCAAAGGTCCAGAAATAGTAAAAAAAAAAAGGGTACTCGATGCCTATGTAAGGGAACAACAGCTTTTTACCAGTGGTTGTTTGTTACTCTTTGGAATACCAAAGAGACTTGAAGCATGTAGTCTCTCTGAAATGGGAAAGACTCGCAGCGTAATAGACTATTGGATTGGACTAGAATGCGCCAAGACAATCAGAAATGGTGCATAAGCATCGCATGACTCTGCATGCCGAGCGGTCCTGCCCCGAGTAGGTGCCCGTGGGACTTGTCAGGTCATGGATTGGGCTGAGAAGTGGATTTGTCCCAAGACTCAGAGACTCAGACCGCCTTTCCAGATCGTCGCCAAGGAAACCAGACTCGCTACCAGGACTTGCTTTCAGGGCCAAGGAAATAAAAGAAGAGCGATATTCTCATTGTTTATCTTGAAATGAAAAATTTAAATAAAATTTCATATTCAAAATTACAAGAAACAGAGCATTTCGTCTGTGGTGACTTGGGTTCGTGTTGTGTCATTTGCCGTTGTCATTCTCATTCAATATACCATGTTATTTCTGCATTTGATCCAGTTGGTCTCGCTGCTTGTGTCAGCCATGGCTGGGAAGCTGTATAAAGAAGGTTCTGCTCTCGCCATCACAGTCAAAGCATTGACGCCCGGTGGTGATTCTTTCGACGACAAACTATATCTATACCCAGTGGACTACTATGATGAGACGCTGGGAAACTGTGCTCCACAGAACCAGTCGCTGAGAGGCTCACCTTCCAACGACTCAACCATATACACCGAAGATGTATTCTTTGGCAACCACTATCAAAATGCCCCAGTCAGAACAAGATTCCTCAAGCACGACGAGTGCCAGCTGATGTGCGATACCGAATACAAGCTTGAGAATGTGACACTTGTCAACTCGCTCATCAAGAGAAACTACAAGCTCAATTTCTTTATTGACGACTTCCCAGTGGGTCGTCAGCTATACGACATACAAACCAAAAAGTTTTATATTGATTCTGGGGTCCCAATGGGGTACTTGGACCTGGACAGAATCCCTCATTTGTACAACCACTTCCAGTTTGCCATTTACTACGTTTCATATGGTATGGAGTATGAGATTTTATATGCCACTGTTGGGGTCAACTCGTTGACTAGAATCTCTCAAGTGCCACTGGCTTGTCAAGTGACTCCTCCATTATTGCTGCGTTACAGTGATTACAGTTACAATGGTAACAGAATATCATATGACATTGTTTACAAGGAAGTGCATGTCAACAAGTGGGACAGATGGGCCTTGTACGACAATGCCGTTGTGAAGCCATACGTCTCGAGATCAATCTTTGGTATCTTTACTCTATTGACTGTCTTTGTGGCATTCTTCACCCACAAAACCATCAGCCATGCCTTTGTCTCTGAAAAGCCAAGAGCCATCTTCAAGTCCAAGAGTGGTCCTGTTGATGGTGACCACACCAATAATACCGATGGTGATAGCAAGAGAGAATTTACAGACGACAACAATTTCATTGATGAATCATTGGAATTCTCATGGCCATCACTGCTGAACGATGTATTTAGAGCCCCAGATGCCTCATACGCATTGTATACGTTGATAGCCATCGGGTTGCATTTAGCTCTAGTTTTGTCCTTTATCATTTTCTGTTTGAGCATTGGCATCTTGAGTATCCACTCTGTCACTTTCCAAGTGGAGCATACTGTGTTTGCACTCTACTTGCTAACATCTCCAATCCCATCTCTGATCAATGCCTTTTTCTTCAAGATGGCTGATGCCTCAGGCTCCTCCACAGCTAGCCAATTCAGAAAGCGACTAGCATTGAGTGTATTACTAAACAGTTTTGCATTGCCAGCAGTTGTGCGTGTTGTGATCCACTACGCTAATGCTGCATACGCCTCTGTGAATGCATCCACACACATCAATGTCACTAAGTTTAACCAAGGCATTGCATTGTACATTATCATCACCTTGGTGTCCTTCTTTGCTGGGCTCAAGTTTATGCACCCACCAGTCTTCCCAGTATCTGATATCCAGAAGAAGGTTTCTCCACCACCAGTGACGTTCCAGGTGATTCCAAACATGATCATTTCTGGTTTATTCCCATTCGGTGTGATTTTGATCCCATTGTCCTCACTGTACATCTCCCTGTGGTATGGCCATTTCTTCTCCACCTATGCACTGTTCTTCACACTATTGTTGTTGATTGTGCTGATTGTGGCCATCAACACTCTGAACGTTTACCACTCGCTCTCCATTGGGAACTGGAGATGGCAGTGGTTTAGCTTTTTGAGTGGGTCCTCCATTGGGGTGTACACCTTTTTGTACTCATTCTACTTGACCAAGCTGAGATTCGGTGACAATGCCTCGTTTGTGATATTCTTGGTCCAGGACTTTACCATTTCATCAACCATTGGGCTCGTTGGTGGTTCCATCTCCTTTTTCGTTTCATACCAGTTGGTGAAGCACTTGTACAATGGCATCTACTGAGCGATGCGATGCGAAGCAATCCCAGCCCAGCCCAGCACATCTATATTCTATATTATACTATCCTATATTATAAATATAAAAAACAAACATACAACAAAGAACAGCTCCACACACATCCACAACCACATCCAGAGCCACATCTACATAGATATATATGGGCTTTGATTTGCTTTGATTTGCTTTGATTTGCTTTGATTTGCTTTGATTTTACTTGATTCGACTTTATTTGACGACCTGATTTTACTTGATTTAATGTTCACCACCAAAAGCAGCACACATCACAGGAGCACATATAGTAACTCCTTGTACTATACACTACACAACCACTACTGGCCCCTAATACACACCGTTTCTACACTCAATTTAAGAATTTAAGTATATTGTAAGTGTGTAGTTATAGTAAGGCTTACCCTCGGAACTCATAAGCCACTAGTCACGTGAGATCAGCGGTCGGATCTCGGAAAACTGAGATTTGAACATTAAAATTTCAGTCTCTAAAAACACACCTGTTATTATTATGTGACAAATAGAACAAAATCGGAGCCATGGCCAGCGTTTATATGAACTTGGTAAGATACTCTTGTTTACTATTTCTATATTGAATAATATCTTAACAATTCCCAATTTTTTTTTTGCCCTCAGCTTTTTAGCACATTGGTTGTTCAAATGGTTGCATTAACAATCTTGGTTCTACCGTTGCCAGTGAAGCTCAGAAAGCAGCTATTCAGGGTGTACCAGAAACTAGCAGCCTCAAAAGAAGTGAGAGTCGGGCTGGGGATTGGTTACGGTATCGTGGCCCTGCTCTTCTTCGACTCTGTGCAGAAGGTTATCAAGCTAAAGACCCGCTACACGATGAACCCAGCCAACTACACAGCCACGTACTCGCAAACCTCTGACCAGCTGGCCAGAGTGTTTTGGAATGAAAGAAACATCTACATTTCTGGTGCAATCCTGTTTTTGGGGATGGCTACTGTTACCATCTTTACCATTATCAGAAGATTGATCAAGTATGACAACTTGGTCAAGGCCAAGCCAACTGAAGAACAAGAAGTTAGAGATTTGCAAAAACAATTGGAGGCCAAGGACAGAGATATTGAAACTTTCAAGAAACAAAAGGCTGGATTGGCAAAGTCATATGACGAATTGAGCGATAAGTTGAATGCTGCTACTGCCACTCCAACTGACAAAAAGTCTGATTAAAGTTGATATTTCTAAAAGATAAACAAACAAAATATGGGCTCCTTTTTTTTTTATTACTATTACTATTATATATTATATATTCATCATTCAATAACAGCAATTTAGAAATCGTGTGAAATACCAGATTCCCAAACTTCATTCAAATGTGTACCAAATGCTTTATGAACTTTTGCAATCAACTTTGTATCGTCAACCTTCTCATCCACAACGTTCCAATACTGAGCAATAGCACTCTCGAGCTCCTTGATACTGGAGACACCAAGGACAATTGGTCCAAAAGGCTTGAATTCTCTGATTGCAAATCTCGTAGCCAAGTCAGCCAACTCGACATCTTCTTGTGCAGTCAGCTTTGCAACCTCGTCGCATTTCGCTCTCAGCTCTGGAGATGCTGGATGGAATTCATGGGTCGCACCAGATCTCAGCAAAGACATGCTTAGAATGGAGCCATTCAAGAGTTTCTTCAAATGGGCCTTGTTATAAAACCCTGGGATGTATTTCCTCAAGACATCGTTTTGCAAGTTAAAGTTGGAGTAGGATAGTATGGCATCCAAAGGACCAATTGAGTCGATATCAACAACTTTTGTGGCAATGTGGTAGAGGAAATCCACTGGGTACCCACTGAGCCCCAAGTTTTTGATAACACCTTCATCTTTCAACTTCTTCAACTCACCCAACGCACCCAGAATCTCATCCTCAGCAACAAACTCAATGTCGTGCAAGTACACAAGGTCCAAATACGTGGTATGCAATCTAGTCAGCGATCTCTGAACAGATTTTCTGATGGATTCTGGGGCATAGTCAAACTCATCCAGTCTAACACGGCCACATTTCGTAACCAGAAAGTATGTCTCTCTTGGGAACTCGTCCTTGAGCTTGTGCAAGGCACTGCCCAAGAGCTCTTCAGAAGAACCATAGTATGGAGAAGTGTCAATCCCAGCAACACCGTGGCTGAATGCTGTTCTCACGATATCGAGCACTGGTAGTTGGTGAGTATTTGCGTTGTACTGCTGGTTGAAAACGGCACCTCCGATGAACAAAGGAGGCACTTTGCTTATATCACCGTTGATGATGGCTCTGACTGGACCCACTGGCCTGATTGGCATGGTTTTTCTGTGATTCTTGGTTGGTATAAGATGAGTTGCTGAGTGTTTCCAGAACGGGGATTAAATATTAATATCCATTTTTTGATGTTGAAATCCACCAGTTAAACCACCAGTTAAACCAACCCGTCAAAGAATACATTGACAGCTCTAAAAAGGGAGAGAAATGGCACCTAAAAGAAAGGCAGAGGATGCCCCAGTGGTGGATGTGCGTTATATTTCAAAAGTACTTATCATTTTCAGTTATTAACACACACTTTTGTCTTTTTTTTTGATTCAGCTGGGGAAGAACAAGAGAGTCACTGTTAGAAAGTTCAAGAACATGAGTCTCGTGGACATCAGAGAGTACTACGAGCAGGATAGCGAGCTCAAGCCTGGAAAGAAGGTATGATTCGTATGTGCTATATTTGTGTCAGAAACTCCTAACACAGTCCTTCTTTTTTTGTTTTGCTTTAGGGAATATCGTTGACTGCTGATTTATGGAAGAGTTTAGTCGAGAACATTGACACGATAAACGAGGCACTGGCACAGCTGGATGACGGTAGCAGTGGCAGTGGTTCTCCACAAAAGTCTGCACCAAAGAAGGCCAAGAAATCAGCTGATGTTGTAGCTAATGCAGCTTCTGAACCATTGTCCAGCCAAGTTATCAGTCTTGAGGAGCTCCAAAAATCCGCCAAAAAGCGTTGAATTTGGGTCCATTCGAAAGCCACCAACCTGACGATCCCAATGCCATCACCTTTGCACCACCTTTGCTAACAAATTACACCAATTTCTTGTCCAAAAAGTGTGAAACTCTTGTAGTGGAAAGTGCTGCGCAAACCAGTTTGACTTTTTTTTTATAATCACTATAATCATCTCGCACAACATCTCTGGTTTATCGAGAAGGACAGGTATAAATAAAGAGCTGGAAGGATGTCTAGAGAGTCTAGAGAGTCTAGAGAGGCGAGAGAGGCCAGAGACACCGAGCCACTGCTCCCAAAGATGCCAAAGAACACCCAGCAGCCGGTTTCGAGCCAAAGAATGAAGCGCAGAACGACCTTTTCAGGCTCAATGGGTGCTGTTAGCAATAACAATAACAATAACAGTAACAGTAACAATAACGATAATGGCGATGAAGATGGAGATGTCGGGTATTATGGCGGTGGGAATAAGGGAAACCAGAACCTGGGTGTTGATTTCGAGGTTGCTGATGCGTTTGGCCAGCTCGAGTCGCGTTCCAACTCGTACAACTCCAATGATGATGCACAAGATCCGTTAGCAGTTGTCAAAGATTTAAGAAGCTATGATCCACACCGGTTGCCTAATGTTCGCCAGACACCTGTGACTCCAGTGCTAAATACAGTGACTATTAGAGGTGATGGGACTGGTGCTGTTGGTGCTGTTAGTGGTGCTGGTGGTGCGTCTTCATCTTCAGCAAACCATCTTTCCCGTGCGCAAAGCACAGCATCAAGATACCCTCCAATTGCATCTCCAAAGAATAAATCCAAAAGAAGAGCATCCATGACTGGTTACACTATTGCTAACCGGAATAACAATTTTAATAATCACACAAACAACTACAGTCCATATGGCGCACCAGGATCATCTGGCTTCGGTGCAGCATCTCCAAGTTTTGCAGAGCGTTGGATCCATAAACAAGCACAGTTGTCACGGTATGGGTCTGTGTCTGGTTCTGGGGGTGCCATCAAGATCAACATGGAGCATTTCGATCCAACTCACCAACCGCATATTGAAAACTCAGCCATTGAAGACTCCGACTTTGACTCGAAACCTTCGAGCAGACGGACAAGCGAGTCCTCCAGTTTGGATGATGTGTGCTTTCCACTCGAGCAGCTCGATGATGATGGTATCTCGCAAAAGGTTTGGCCTGATATTGAGGTGTTGCAGGAGTTTTACGACGAGGAGACGGCGCAGCTCAAGGATGAGGCTCTGCGCGAGATTAACGAGATGAACTTCAAGTTTGACGATTCAGCCAGTGCTACCCCCAGTGATACTGGGGTTGGGTTCACGCATCCGCTTGTGACGAAAGTTGATACCCCAAGGATGCTGGGCAATCAAAAGATCAATGAGACGGAAACGATCAATGGGAGACTCAGACCACCAAAGATCAATCCATGGGACAGACATCAGCGTGCGAACAATGAAGAGTTTCTCAAGACGATCAACTATCCACCACAGATTGTGAACAACAACCCAGAGCATTTCAGATTCACATATTTCAGAGAGAATTTAGACTCCACTATACACTCGCCAACGATTTCTGGGTTATTACAGCCAGGCCAGGATTTCAAGGATTTGTTTCAAGCCGAGGTTTATTCTAAAGAGGATGAGAGGGCTGCTTCAGCTGCTTCTGGGGCTGCAGTTACAACTACAACTACTAATACGAGTTCTGAAGCGTCAAGTAGTAAGCAGCAGCAACAACAACAGCAACAACAACAGCAACAAACCACAAGAGAATCTTTACCATTACCACTAATTGATGAAGAGGTTAGCAATAATGACGATCATGTTTCACCATTCTGGCTAGATGTGTTGAACCCTAGTGAAGAGGAGATGAAGGTGCTGAGCAAGGCATTTGCAATCCATCCATTAACCACAGAGGATATCTTTTTGGGTGAGACTCGTGAGAAGGTTGAACTGTTTAGAGATTACTATTTTATCTGTTTCAGATCGTTTGATATTGTTCATGAAAAGGCCAAGAGACTTGAGAAGATTTTAGAGCTGAATCAGAATAACGTATCTGATACATCCTCCACACATTCTAGAAATAAAGCTGCAAATAACAATGCTAATAATGCTAATAATATCAATATCAATAGCAACAACAACAACAATAACAACAACAATAATAACAATAATAATAATAATAATAATAATAATAACGAAGGTTTTTTCAGCAAGTTGTTCAAAAAGAGAAGACAGTCGTCGTCAGCATCGAGACAAAGATCAGATGCAGCATCATATAGCTCATCATACAAAAAGCGGGCCAGAGAATTGGAGCTGGCCAAGTACAAAAAGAAGAGTGGTGACAGACACAAGCCACGTGATGGTGGTCTGGAGCCATTGAATGTGTACATTCTAGTGTTTAGAAACGCTGTGCTCACATTCCATTTCGCACCAACTCCACACCCTGTGAATGTGCGTCGCAGAGCAAGACTGCTACGGGAGTACTTAACTGTAAGTGCTGACTGGATTGCATATGCGCTGATTGATGATATTACGGATGCATTTGGTCCTATGATTGAGAGCATTGAAGATGAGGTGAATGCGATTGAGGATGCGATTTTAAGCATGAATGATGATTCTGATGATTCTGATGGTGATAGTGGAGACGAGGACTATGGTGCCTCAGTTTTAATGCAGGGTCGCCGCAATTCCAGCTTTGATGACAAGAGATCTGTGAGATCGGTTTGTACCGCGTCAACGAGAAGCACGTCGTCCAATGTGATTGAATGGAAGCGGAAGGGAGACATGTTGAAGCGGATTGGTGAGTCTCGTAAGCGTGTGATGAGTCTGCTCCGTTTGCTCGGCTCCAAAGCTGATGTGATTAAGGGCTTTGCAAAGCGGTGTAATGAGCAGTGGGAGGTTGCGCCAATATCTGAGATTGGGATGTATTTGGGTGATATCCAGGACCACATTGTGACGATGGTGCAGTCGCTAAACCACTATGAGAAGTTGCTTGCGCGTTCGCACTCCAACTACCTTGCACAGATCAACATTGATATGACGCGGGTGAACAATGATATGAATGATGTGTTGGGTAAGATTTCGCTATTGGGTACTGTTGTGCTTCCAATGAACATTGTTACTGGGTTGTGGGGGATGAATGTGATTGTTCCTGGGCAAGAGTCACCAGGACTGATGTGGTTCTGGAGCATTGCTGCTGGGATGTTTGCGTTTGCCTTTTGCTGCTATCTGTATGCCAAGCGTATCTCTGGGCTGTCGTGATTGTGATGATGATGACTCTATATCATTATCATTATATTCATTCCATTGCATTGGTTACATTTATTGTAAGATACCATCCATTAGTATACAATTAGTATACAATTAGTATACAATTAGTATACCATTGGTATACCAGTATTACATATTACATAAGCAAATATTTATTGATTTGGTAAGCGCACACTGTACTCTTCTCAGATCAACGCCACCCAAAACGAGCACATTAAACACTTTGAAGGTTATCGAGCCAGAGGTTTAAAAGGGAGAGAGAGAATGTCTTTTGAGGTATGAGCGAGCGCTTGTTGTATTGGGAGGGACTGTGGTAACACTACAAATGACAATTGAACTAACAGATTTTGAGCAGACGGTGTACAACGTGGAGCTCGAGTGCGAGTCGTGTGTGGAGTCGGTGAAGCTGGCGCTAGCCAAAGTTGCTGGTCTCAGCTCATTCAACATTGATTTGAAGCACCAGCGCGTGAGCGTGGAGGGCTCAGCAGCTCCTTCCACCATCATCAAGGCGATCCAGAGCACTGGGCGAGACGCGATCATCAGAGGCACAGGCCAGCCAAACTCTGCCGCCGTGGCGATTCTGGAGAGCTTTGCAACAGAGGAGCGCTGTTCTCCTGTTAAAGGATTGGCGCGTATTGTTGCGACCCAGGAGAGCAAGCTGCTTGTGGACATCACCCTGAATGGGCTTCCAAGGGGCACCTACTACCCATCGTTCAGGGCGTCTGGGAACATTTCGCGCGGTGCGCAGTCGACAGGCGCAGTGTACTATGAGCTGCCAGCTGTGGAGGTGAATGAGCCTTCGGACACGCCGGGGCTGTATGCTGGCCAGGAGTTTGTGTCTGCTCCACTGTGTGTTTCCGAGCTGATTGGGCGTGCGATGGTTGTGTCGAGCAGCCGTGGTGGTGATGTTGGCGTGGAGTCGCTTGCTGGTGTTGTTGCGAGAAGCGCTGGGGTGTGGGAGAATGACAAGCATGTGTGCTCGTGCTCAGGCAAGACTGTGTGGCAGGAGCGCCAGGACGCTACTCAGCACGGTCTGACAGTGTGACATGATCCATTTCATTAGATATATATATATATATTTTATACAGGTTTTTACACTATTTGACTATTTGACTATTTGACTATTTGGTTCTGGTTCTGGATCTGGTTCTCCAGGTGCTGAGCTTTCGCCATCTTTGCAGCCTCAGCGTGTAGCTCCTGGTCAGTAGGCTCCTTGTGCTCTAGCAATTGAGCAGCGACGTGCTGGAACTCGTAGACTGGCTGCTGCTCCTTCTTTGGCGCCACCTGCCAGATGAGCAGTCCCACGACTAGCAGCACGAGCAGGTAGATGATGAGCTTCCTCATGGGCGTGGTGAGCGTGTGCTTTGGCTTGGGGTGCATGTTGTATGGCTGGGGCAACCCTTTCTTGCGTGCGAGTCTGACTCCTTGCATTCTGGTGGTTCTTTTGGTTGGTTGGTTGGTTGGTTGACTTGGTGAAGTTTGTTTTCACAAATGAAATGAAATCAAGAACTTTAACAACAAGAACAACTGCAACTACAACTTCAACACTTGAACAGAACAGTATAATATAAATGATATAAATGATATAAATGATATAAATGATATAAATGATAACAATCACAGCAACACGTACAGCGTGGAGCCCACGCCAACGAGACCCACAGAACACCACCACCAAAAGTCAGCGTCAAAGGTGTTCTTCTTGATGGCCCTCGTGCGGCCCTGGTTCTCCAGCGAGCGTCTGATTCTCTTCTTGAGTGTCTTTCTGGTGGAACTGGTGGAATTGGTGGTGTCATTGCTGCCGCCGGTTGGGTTCAGGGTCTCTGTAGGAAGCATCAGTGGCGGTCTGTACGCCAAGTACAATGGCTGCACTGGCGTCCCGTCCCATCCAAACAGCAACAGCTTGTAGCGGCCATGGTACGCGTCCACGCTCACAGAGTACTGGATGTACACCTCGCGCTGGGAATACCTGTTGTACGAGCTCACGCCGCCGTCGTCACAGGGCTGCGACAGGAGCTGGCGCCCGTCAACCTCAATGGGCGTGAGCACCAGCGTCCCGTTGCTCAGCACTTCGTACGAGCCGTGCTGGTACGTGAGCGCTGCTGCTGGACACGAGTGGTTGCGCGCGTTCGCAGTCACCTGGTAGGTCGCCTCCTCAAAGAACCCATCATCTGTGAAGGAGTACGAGATGCCTGGTAGCGCTGGCTCAATCAGCAGCTCGTCAATCGGGTCGTAAAAGCCTGGGCCTGTAAAGACAGTGTTGGACTTGGAGGACCAGGTGCCAACAATGGAGTTTGAGTCATCAGCACTATCGTCAGCTCTAGCTCTGGATACTGCTAGAAGCACTGCAAAGAGGTATAGTTTCATTTCTCTCTTTCTCTCTTTAATGGCTGTGTTAGTTGTTTCAGTTTTAATCCAATAAAAAAAAAAACACCGTAAAAAAACACGCTGAAAAGGGCAAATCTGGTGAAATAAAGAGGTGTACCTACCACTCAATACACCAAAAAAACGCAGCGTATAATATAATCCACTCACTTTAAAGGAACTTTGCCAGTCTAGTCTGCGGTTGGTGGATCAACAAATCTCTCTTCTGAGCTTTGCTGGATGGCTGTGAAAATGTTGCGAGATTGGTCGGGGCACTACGCTGTATATCCTATATTTAACTTGAAGTAACTTGAAATTGAAGTTACTTGAAGTTATAATCTATTATAGGTGTGTATTATGATCTATTATACGATATATCACGACATCAGGCCAGGTGTGGTGGGAGCAGGAAGTTTGGGATGGAGTTCTTGATGTAGTAGACGTGCTCGCAGTTGCGGCAGATCATCTCACCTTCGCTCAGACTCGTCTCGAGAAGCAGCGTGTGTAAATCCTGGAGCAGCGCTATCGAGTCTGGGGATGCCGGGTCCACATCCTCAGGCAGCGTCTGTGGTAGTGTTGTGTTCCCCAAATCAGCAGCAACCTGGAGCACCGCTGGCCAGTCCAGTCTTGGGAGAATGCTCACGAGAAACTCGGGCTTGAACTCTTGTTCCTCCTGCACAAGAACACAGTTCTTGTACTGCAGTGGGAAGGACAGAGTAGAGCTGTCGCAACCTTTAACAGTGCACTTGACAAAGTTGGTGGTAAGGAACTTCATTATTGGATATATCTATATCTATAATCTATATCTATTAAATTTATTTTATTTTATTTTATTTTATTTTCATTAATACCGATGAGCTGAAAATTTGTCTTTTGTTACGGGCAGAAAACATATAAACTATAACTATATACAGGTCTATCATGCTATTATAACTTCATCTCCTTCGCAGCAGCCTCAAACACCTCCATGCAATCTGCCCTCGTGTCAAACAGCTGCCAGTGCTGCTGCACCTTGCGGAAGCAAAACTTGAGCAAGTCTCCATCATTGCAGCTTTTCGCAACACCAACCATAACCTTCACAAGCTCTAGTGGCACTTTATCAGCAATCCCGTCCCGCAGCTCATCATGCTTCCCAAGCCTCTCCTCGTTCTCATTATGGTGCACCACACGGAACTCCCCATCAACAACAACACCGCTCTTGATGATCTTGTCATACACTTTGAACCGGTGCTCAGGCACGACTGAAAACTCTTCAAACCCGCGCAACGCCATCGCATACATATCTGCATTCCCATGAGAACCACACAACAAACTATACTTGGTTAGCTTTCTAGCAATCGCACCTTTCGCAAACACATGTGTATGGCCTCCACCATAGAGCAGCGACCGGCTGTCAATGTTCAGCCACTCGAGACAACTGCTGTACAGCATCGAGTCCTTGTTCTCAAAACTCGTAATAAGCAACTGGCGAAACATTTCAGGCGTCTCCACACTCTGCGTCTGTCTCAGCGTGTCCTTAATCACAGCCTTGAGAGGAAGTAGCTTATGCACATCCTTTTGCGACAGCTTCTCCATGTACGCACTAAGCACATCGTTAAAGTCATATGAAACAGTCTTGTCCATCAACACTTGTGCAAATCTCATGTACTGCGACATGAACTGGTCCTGAACCATCCCTTCTTCTAAATCACCCACCGTCAGTCTGGAAACATTGTTGGAAAGCGTCTCCATATTCTCAAGTGTCTCCATGCTCAGCTCGTGATTAATGAATCTCAACAATGACGTCTTGAGTCCATGCACATGGTTCAGTTTAAGTGTTTGAGAGACACTGTTCAGGTCGCACTTGCTCAGGAAATCATTAAACCCTTGGATCTCATTAATAACAAGGTCCTGGGAGTCAATCTCGCTCATTAAAAACTCAATAACACCGCGCTGCGTCTCAACTGGTAGATTGTTCAGTAAATCTTTATTATATTCGGAAAGCGAGAACAGCGTCTGTGTATAATATGAAATATAAAACAAGGACAAGGCTTGTGATATCAGTAAATTCTTGACTCGTTCAAGCTGCTTGTTTCTTGCCATTGCTGGGCCAACACTCTCTAGTGCTGGTATCGGTATCGTGGTATTTGTGGTGGTAATCTCATTGCTTGGTAGTGCCATCAAATCATATAGATAGCCCTCTTCTGGATCAAAACTCGAACAACTAGCAGTATCATCATTCGCTGTAGCTACCGAGTGTAAACAGCGGAAAGCACCAAAAATCCCCAGCCCAACGAGGTTTGTCGAAAGGAAAAGCAGATTGCTCGGAGCCTTGAAATATGACCACAGCACTCCACCATATCTTTTCACAGAAGAATGACCTGCTGCTTGTCTTTTCAGTAAACTCAATGTATGATGGTGATGCTGACGCTGATGATGCTGACTACCATGACTGTAGAAAAACCGCATTCTGGGCCGTATGAAGCCCACTCTTTTTGTGTTTCCAAACATATTCACCACTAACAATCCAAATATCGCCTCAAAACAGCTGTATCTCCACTCGTTTCCACCGTAAAACCCACAACTCTTGCGTCTTGTTTTTCTTTTGGACGCTTTTTCCAAAATGGTTCACTTTTTTTTTCAAATCACATCACCAACTTTCAAACGGGATTCAAAGAGGTCTTTCACACAGAAACCACAACCCCCAAAAAAAAAAAAGAGAGAGAGAGAGAGAGAGAATGGGGTTCCAGCTGCTGATGAGTTGCGAGATTGATGGGCTCACAGACCTGCAGCCCATCGACACAGAAACCACTCCTTTCGAGTACACCTTCCAGATCCAGTGCACATCTTGCAGAGAAGTGCACGACAAGCTCGTCTCCATCAACAGGTTCGAGCACCATGAGCTCCCTGGAAGCAGGGGCGAGGCCAGCTTCGTGTTCCGCTGCAAGAGCTGCAAGCGTGAGAGCAACGCATCCATCGTGAGAACAAAGAACGCCTACACAATCGACGACGCTGGGAAGAGTGTCGCTATTCTCGATATCGAGGCCCGTGGGCTAGAGTTTACAAAGTTTGAGCCAATGAGCAGTGCTTTCCAGGCTAAAGGTGCAGAAAGCTCTACAAAATTCAATGAGATTGAGCTTGCGGATGGTGAGTACTACGACTACGACGACAATGCCGGTAATGAAGTGTCAATTACAGAAGTTGAATGGGTGATTGCACGTTCAAAGTGAGTACTTTAATCTTTAATCAATTAAATGTGTTAATATTATTACTATAATTATGTTATGTTATATACTGTATATAGTCTATTGATCAATCTCACATCATCATAGCAACAATCAGCATCAGTGCTCCGCTAATGGCTCCTGTACCATGCATCTCATTGGCCCCACCAGTGTATGTTGACACTGCAGGCACTGACACTGCAGGCACTGTACCCTGCGTGGTTTGCACAGTGGTTGGAACAGTAGTGCTGATGCCACTCAATACCCCACTAGTGGACACTGTGTTGGTGTTGGTGTTGGTGTTGGTGATATAGGTGGTTTGAGTAGAGTCGGATTCAACAGACGCAGTAGTAACAACTGGGACAGTTGGAACTGTGTATGAAACAACATCACCAGAGCTTGTAGAGGTAACAACTGTGTCTTGAACAGATGTGGTACAGGACTCTCCAGTACACAATGTTTCAGTGGTTTGAGTGGTGGATGAGAAATCAGAAGTTGTAACAGTGGATGCTGGTGTAGAGGCAACTGGGGTCGAGGCAACCGGTGTAGAAATTGTAACAGGAATAGATCCAACAGGAGTAGAACCAACTAGGGTAGAGCCACCTGAAGTGGAAAGCGTGGATGTTGAACCTGGAGTAACTGGGATAGATGGAACTGAGGTAGAAGCAACTGGAGTAGAAGCAGGTGGTGTGGAAGTAGTGCCAACAGAAGTGGATGGTGTAGTTTCAACAGAAGATGGGTTCTTTGGAGCAACAGATGAACCAGACGTAGCAACAGACGTAACAACAGAAGGAACAACAGGTGTAGTCTCTGTGGTCTTGGTCAATGGACAGTATGTGGTGTAACTAGTAATAATACCTGACTTTGTAGTGGTGACAACAGTTATCTGCGCAGTGGTACTGTGTGTAGAACAAACATCATTGGAACACGATGTCAATGTAACAATTGTAGTTGGGACTGTCTGTGGTGTCGTTGGTGCAACTAAACTGCCAGAGGATGTAACTGTGACTGGGGTAGTAGCTGGAGTAGTGGACTCAACATTTGTAGATGGTGAAACAATGGAAACAGTGGAAACAATGGAAGCAGTTGAACCAATGGAAGCAGTAGATGTAGTAGTAGCAACAGATGGAGGCAATGAAGTAGTGTTGTTCAATGGACAATAAGTCGTAAACAAAGTCACAATACCATTAGAAGTTGAAGTCACAACCGTTATCTGAGCAGTGGTGGAATGTGTGGTACAACTCTTTTCATCACAGAAAGTTTCAGTAACAACAGTGGTTGATTCTTCAGTGGTTATAACATCAGATTTGACTAGGGTTGAACCGGTGATTGATGTACCAACAGTAATTGAAGTAGGTGTTGAAGAACCTGTAGTAGATGGCACACTTATACTGACAACTGGAACTGGGGCACTTGGTGTAGTAGTAGTAGTAGTAGTAGTTGCATCAATAGAAGATGGAGGTGAAACATCAGAAGTAGTAGCACTAGTGTCAACCTTGTAAGTGGAAGTGGCTGAGGATACAGTAGCAACACTAGAACTCTTGTTGTCGGTGGATAAAACAACACCTGTTGATGTTAGAGGACAGTAGGTTGTGTACTTGGTAACAATACCATTAGAGGTGGATGTAACAACAGTGATCTTTGCAGTAGTACTATGAGTAGAGCAACCGCCATTGTCACAATGAGTCTCTGTAACAACTGTTGTAGCAACTGATGAGACCGATGGTACAGGGGTGGTTTCACTAGTGGTAATACCAACAGAAGCTGAAGGGGAATCAGATGGAGGAACCAGAGCGACAGAGGATGACTTTTCAGTAGAAGATATCATAGTATTGGATGATTCAGTAGTTGTGATTGGATCAGTAACTGGAGTAGAAGTACTCGATGGTGTTTCAGACAAAGTGTTTGTACCGGTTGATGTACCAGTTGATGTACCAATGGAAGGGGTGGAACTAGTTAGAGGACAGTAAGTGGTGTATCTAGTGACAATACCACGAGAGGTGGAAGTGATAACCATAACACCAGTAGTGAGTGCAGAAGTCGTACAAGTGTTTTGTCCACATGATGTCTTGGTAACAACAGTAGTGCCAACAGATGGAGTAGATTGAATAGCAACAGATGTGGATACAGTACCAACAGATTCAGAACCTTGAGAGCTTGAAACAGTATTGATTGAAGCAGAAGAAACCGTACCAGTACTTGTAGAACCAGAAGATGACATGGTAGACCCAACATTTGTCTTAATAATAGTACCAGAAGTAACAACAGCTGAAGAAGATTGAACTAAAGCAGATCCAGATTTTGGTTCTGTTGGAGCAAACGATGAGTCAGATGATGTCAATGGGCAATACGTTGTATACTTGGTGACAATTCCATTTGAAGTGGATGTGACAAGGGTAATACCAGTGGTAACCTCTTTAGTTTCGCAAGAACCACCACCACATGTAGTTTGTGTCAAGACAGTTGTGGAAACGGGAGTTGTTGAAGATCCAGGAGAACTATAAACTGGTAATGAAGTAACAACTGGTGGTGTTGAAGTGGAAGGTAATGGACAGTAGGTAGTGTACTTTGTAACAATTCCAAGGGATGTGGAGGTAACAACAGTCACACCAGTAGTGATATGTGTAGTTTGACAACTGGATCCATCACAAGAGGTGTGTGGGATAACTGTGGTACCAATTGATGTTGGAACAGAGGTAGACTGGGAAACCAAGGGAGCGGAAGAGGAAGTGATGGTGAATGGACAGTAGGTGGTGTATTTAGTGACAATACCAGAAAATGTTTCAGTGATAACGGTGATCAAAGCTGTTGATTCCTTAGTAGTACAAGAGTTTGCAGAACAAGAAGTGACAGTGACCAAAGTTGTTGTTGGAGATGTTGTAGTATCAACGGATGATGAGGATGATGAGGATGATGATCGGGCACTAGAGGAAACAGAGGCACCAGAAGCACCAGAGGAGTTCCATGTTTTAGTTGTCAAAATTGTAGAAGTTGAAATACTATCAGAGCTGCTTGTTGATTCTATGTAGGAGTATGAACTTGAAGGAGCAGGAGCAGAAGCAGTAGAAGTCAATGGGCACCATGTTCTGACGATTGTAGAAGTTGTGCCACTAGACGAAGTTGAATAAGAAATCAATGCAGGACTGGTGGTGTTTTGGCAACGGTTTTCAGAACAGGAAGTGATTGTGACTGTAGTTGTACCATACTCTAGCTCTGTTGTTCTAGAAGATGCAGATGACGAGTAAATGAATTGATCCTCCGAGGAAATGTGTGAGGAGTAGGGACGACTTGAGACGTATGTCCATGGTGATGTGAATGCAGAACTGTTGTAGTATTGTGCATTCACAACAGGCGTATAGAGGAGTGACAATAGACCCAAAGTGGCTGCAATTGTTGGTGATGATATGGAAGAAACTTTCATTATGAGTTAATGAATGAATGAATGAATCTTTACCAGTATTGTTGATTGGGGGAGCTTAGATAGTGATGGTTAACAAGGAGGTTAACATAAATGAAACAATGTGGGATATAAAGCGTTATATATATACCAAACAACATGAAGCAAAGCATCAGCCAGAAGTAAACCATGGAGAAAATCCTGACAAGTTCACAACACATCTGCAACACTGTTGAAACAATACTGGCAGTGATGTTGATCACACTCTGTGATTTCGATTTCCATTAGTTTTTTATGATATTTTCATGTATTTTGAGTTGGGTGTTTGAAGGTGGTTTCAGATGTGTCTGGCAAAGAAACAATAGGCGGATTCATAATGTTGATTGATGCTGATGCAACCGATTATTTCTAAAACTAAAAATAGGAGATAGCAGAAGAAGACATAAGACATAAGAATCATCCAACATATTCTTCATGCAGTCTTGTCATTACTCGTATGTTTGATGTATCAAT